>PVKZ01004888.1:0-66798 GCA_004027375.1 Macroglossus sobrinus
AGGAATAAATAGCAATATTTTAAAGTTTTGCAATGCTATTTTAACACAAATACCAGAGCAGCTATAGCATAAATCAACAGAGACACCCAAAAGTATGTTTGTACCAGAAATGTAATAAGCTGATATGAGAAACAGTGTCAACTCGTACAGATGGCAGAAAAAGCCAATATTCAAATGTGTGCTGTTTTACTAACACATTCCAGACCCACATTTTGCTACCTGCTGCTCATGATGGCAGGATTTAAACACACACACACACACGCACACACACACACACGCACACGCACATGCACAGCACACTCACCCTCGCGCGTGGCATCCTAACCCAGAGAAGGGAAGATTCGGAAAGAAACCGCCACATACCTTCCATCCTTCCATCTGTCACCTGGCGGTGCACAGGCTTCCGCGTTGGGAGACGCGTTTGCGTTGGAGGATGCGGCCGTCCCCTCTGCGCCCGAGGTCGGGGGACATCAGGCAGGGGGGTGAGGAGAGGTGGGCGCCACAGCTCCCCAGGCCCCTGGGCGCGTGCCCGCGGTCCTCCCTCACCGTGCCCAGCACAGGGCTGTTCCCGGTGCTCTCTCGGGCGCTGGTCTGGCCCCTGGGCGGGACGGGGCGCGTTGGCCCCGGGCTGCAGACGGGCACACAGGGGCTCATGGGTGGCCAAGCCCAGAGGAGGGGGACCAGGGATGCAGGCCCAGCGGCAGAGGGACTCTGAGCGCTCTCCTGCCGTTCGCTCTGAATCCCCCCGGCTTACGTGCAGACCCCACCTGCCCGCGTTTGACCTTGGGCGGGTGACCCCGCCGCCAAGCCCCGCTGCGTTGGGCCTGGAGCACGTGAGCAGCGCTCAGCTCCTGTCGACCCCACGAGCGCGCGGGCCACGCGGCCACGGCCTCAGCAAGCAGAAAGGGAAGAGGGACGACATGACCCGGTGCTTCGCCGGTCACAGAAGCGGGACAACGTCCAGTGCCGGCGAGGACGCGGGGGACGCTCCTGTGTCGGCGTGGGGGTGCAGCTCGCTGCCTCTGTGCCGTCGCTGGTGGCTCACCGAGGCGCTGTCTGTCGCCCAGCGGGTCCGCCCCGTGGGCGCTGGGGGACCCCGGCGGAGGCCCCCGCTGCAGCCCCGTGCAGCGGGGCACGCTGGGAAACGGCCCGGACGTGGCCGCAGGGTCCGAGCGGAAACCGCCCGCGGCGGTTAGGGGCGGGGTGCGCCCGGCGGTCAGGAACGGGGTGCGCCCGGCTGCGCTGCCACGCAGGGGCCCGGCACCGTTGAAGAAGGACACACACAGGTCACATCGTGTTTCTGTCCGCTGAGTGTTCTCACGGACGCCCCGCACGGTGACAGAGCGGTCGTCTGGGCAGTGTCCTGCGTTCCTGTGGCTTGTGACAAGAAAGCACCAGGATATTTGGTCCGTGTCCCCATCCGCACAGAGCGCCTAAAACCCTGGGAATTTCCCGAGTGACCAGAGCAGTGAAGGTGTCGGTTTTTATGTGAACGCGTGATTTGGGGGCCGTCACCGGTGGAAGCAGCCAGGGACGCTGGGACTTCTGGTCGCTCCCCGGACCTCAGGGGAGGGGAAGGGGCCGGGGGTCGAGCCAGTCACCAGTGGGCGATGACTCGCTCGTCTGCCCAGGGACGAAGCCGTCACAAAGCCCCACCAGGGCAGCGAGCGGCAGCTCCCGGGTTGGTGGACGGGTGTGGGGTGGGGGCGGGAGGGGACATTCTCTGAGAGAGCATGGACGCTCCATGCCCTGTCCCCACACCTGCCCCGTGCGTCTCTTCCTCTGGCTGTTCCTGAGTCACTTTCTTTCACAGTAAACCACTGATCTCGTGTGTGACACGTGCCCTGAGTGCCGTGAGCAGGGAACGCCGTAGCTTGGATTGTGGCCCCCAAAAGAGTGTGGACGCCCCCACCCCGACACCCGTGAACGCGAGCTTACTCAGGAGCGGGCACTTGGCGGGAGTCATCGGGTTAGGCCGGGATTGTGCTGGGTGAGGGTGGGCCCCAACCCAGACATGGGGACACACGCAGAGACCCGGCGGGGCCGCCACCAGCCAGGGACTGCGGGGGGCCGGTGAAAGCTGGGGGGCAGGCGGGGGGCCCTCCCCCAAGTCTGCACCTTCATTTCAGACGGACACCCCCACGCGAGTGGGGGAACTGAGTCTGTGGGACTTTGTCCCTGTGGCCCTGGGCGTCTCAAACAGGGGCGTGTGGCCCAGGGTCCCTCCCCACCACATGGGCGCAGTCCGAAGCCCGTCCCCTCCCCCGAGGAAGCCCCCGCGGGCAGAAAGCCACGTGCCCCTGGTTAAGTGACCGGAGTCACCTCCCTGCTCAGGCTTCCACGGGGGCTGCCATGTGCCCGTGCCAGCCCTTCCCGCGAGGTACGGGTCCTCCTGGGGCAGCCCGGCCTCCCCGGTCAGCACCCTGCGCCCCACCCTCAGCACCCCTACCCTCGCCACCTCCCTGCCAGCCCCTCCCAGCCTAGGGAAACTCGACTCTCCCAGCTGCGCTGCAGCTGCTGTGGCCCGGCCTCCCAGCCTGAGTGAGGACGCAGGAGCTGCGGCCGCTTCCTCATTTCATGGTGTGGAAGCCACACGCTGGGGGCTGGGGGACGTGGGGCAGGGAAGGAAGCCAGCGAGGCTGAGGCTGAGGCCTGTCGCATCCTCCACGCACCCCACCCCCAGACACACGCACACTTTGAGCCTCGCGGGGCTCCCCGGAGACCCTCCCCAGCTCCCAGGGCCCCGCGCAGGGCAGACCCAGCCACCTCACAGCCTCCCCTGTCCCCTCCTACCATGTCCTCCCTCCCCCTGGCTGTCCTGGCCTTTCGTGTCTAGGATGTGCTCCCACGGGCCGCTGGGCCTTTGCACGTGCCGTTCCCGCTATGTGATTCCTCTTCGCTTCCCCTCCCCTGCTGCTGAGTGGTTCCTGCACAGCCTCCAGCTCACGGCCCACGGCCCATGGCTCCCGGCCAGGGCGGCCTGCCCCGACACACGTCCTCCAGCCCAGGGCAGCTCAGATGCCCCTGGCAAGCTGTCACCACAGCCCGCCTTCCTCCGCCCGGACAGGATCACGAGGGCACGCCCGGGGGCCCCAGAGCGAAGCTCACCTCTGGGGAAGGGAAGTGAGGCCTCCACCGCAGGCTCAGCCTGAAGCTGGGGGCGCCCCAGGGACAGCCCCGCCCGAGCCACCTGCACTGAAGGCGGGAACGGTGTTTCTCAGATCGAAACCTCCCCAGGAGGGGTGACCGCTGCTGGCAGGGGACAGCCCCTGCCCTGTGTCCCCTCCTGCCGGGCTGCTCGGGCACCTGGGCTCGGCCAGGCACAGGAAGCAACAGCTGCCAGCTGCGTGTCAGGTACCAGTGACGCGTCCCTGCGGGGGGCGGGCGCCCCAGGCCCATACACTCAGTGCACAGCTGCCGGGCCCAGTGTCCGAGGAGGCGGTGTCCACGCGGGGGGTGGAACAGGGCAGCGGGGGACAAAGGTGGTCCGAGGGGAGGGGGCAGTAGGTAGGGAGGGCGGGGTCGCCGTCTGAGATGGGGGGCGGCTCTGACGGGGAGAGATGGGACCCCGCTCCCCAGCGGGTGCTCAGGCCCCTCGGTAGGACGGCCTGCTGTGTTCTGGAGGGCAGGAGAGGGGCCGGGCAGTGGGGGGCGGCGGCAACCCTGGGACAGCGTCGAGTGTTGTCCCCAGAGCAGTCCGGTGGGGGAGGGGACTGTGGGCTGGGAGGGGGCGTCCGCCGGGAAGGCCCCCGAGTGCGATGCGGGCTGGGCTCCCCCAGGCTCCCCCGGCCCCAGGGCAGCCTGACCTCGCCCCGGGGGAGGCAATGGGGACAGCCGCTGCTCTGGGGACACAGCTGGACACTGCTCAGCCTACGACTTCCTGAGGCTCCATCCAGTGCAGCCGGCGCGGTGGGGGGCGCAGGGCGCGGGGGTGGCTTCCGCAGCGGGAGCAGGAAGAGAGACGTCGCCTCGTCCTCCCGGGGCCCCTCGGGGCAGTCCAGGCGGGGCCGGGGGGCCGGGGGGCCGGGGGCTGACGCTTTTGGGGGAACTGTCAGTCTAGAACTCAGGCCTTTGGGGAGCGTGGGGCGCACGGCCCCCGTGCGTGTTTGGGGCCGGCGTCCAGCAGGGAGTGGCTGCGTGTGGCCGGGCGGCCCAGGGCAGGTCTCTGCCAGCGGGCGGGGTGCCTTCGGGAGAGGCGGCTCCTGGCCAGCCCAGCCCCGGGGCGCGGGGCCTGCTGCGGGGCGCGCGGAGTGGCTTCTGTGAGACCATGTGGGGCACGGCGGGCACAGCTATGTGTGGCACCGACCGGGACGCCGGAGCCACACGGGCTCCTCTCCGGAGCCGGCCTCCCGCAGCCACGTGGGGAGTGGGGACAGGGGGGCAGCCCCCCGCTGACGGGCAGCCCCGGACGAGACCGCACGCCCACGGGGCCTGCGCCCGCCTGGCCGCAGGCTGGGCGCCGCACGACAGGGCGCCGCCCGGCAGCGAGGGGCCCGCGTGGACCCCGCGGGCTCGTGGGCCTCGGGCTCCTGCCCTGGTGGGCAGACCCCGCCCTGCTGGCCCGCGCCCAATTCATGGGGACGTTCTCATTCACGGGGTGAAACCCTGGTCCCCCTCCGGGGCCCGATCCCTCAGCAATCTGGCTGTTTAGACTTCGCTTCCCCTCCAAGCCTCCCAGAAATTTCCATGAAAACAGATGTAGGTAATCAAAGGCTTCCCGGCCCAGCAGCTCTGCTCCCGGCAGCGGGGCAGGGCCAGCGTCCTCTGCGGGGGGTCTGTGGCTCCCAAAGGCTGCTACCCGGCCCTAGAACCTCTCCCCAGAGGACAGGCCCCTCCCTCGGCCTCTGCGATGCATTAGTGGGGACTCTGGCTGACAAGGACGGTACGAGCGAGCGCCTTGGCTGTCCCTGCTTCCTTCTGCAAGGCGGCTCCGAGCACTCGGCATGGGACCCCCGCCACAGACGGTGGCGGCCGGCAGGCGGGAGGGCCGTCTCCTTCCCGCTTCGCAGATGGAAGGGAGCGGGCAGCATGCTCAAGCGGCTGGCCCTCTGCCCCGGGTCCGGAACATTCCAGGAGCAGGCGGGCGTCTCTGTCCTCGTCCTGTGGCAGGCCTCTGCGGGCCTCGTCCCGCACTCCTGCAGGGAGCCTTTGTCAAGTGCCAAGGAGGCGCCCCCCCCCCGCCAGCCCCCAGCTCCGTAGTGGGGCGGGATGCAGCCAGGCCCCCCGGCCAGCCCCCGGAGGACCAAGACGCAGGGTTCACCATCTACCCCCCTCACCCCGCAGCTCCCACGAGTGCAGTGGGAGATGCAAAAGCGGCTGAAATCCAGCAGCCCAGACGGCTCATGTGTGGGGTTCCCGTCTCTCCTGGTCCCTCGTGGGCACAGTCTCATGGGCAGACGGCGCCCCCTTTGCCTGCCGGCGGAGGCCGGAGGCCGTCCCTTAGGGACCATCTGCCTGGAAACGAAGCGGGCACAGGAAGGCAGAGCCACCGAGAGATCCCCATATCTGTTGAGCCCCTGGATCCAACTGAGCCTGAAGGCCCTGGACGCTCTCGACAGGCGAGAGCCAAGGCTTTGTTGACGGAGCCTTTGGCTCAGGTTTCCGTCACTTCCATCTGAGTGAGTCTGGACGGACAGGGGTGCGAGCTAGAATCCGCTCCAGCTTCCTGCCGCCATCACAGTGGGGAGAGCAGCTGCGACACCCCTGGACGGACCGTCCTTCCTTGAGTTCCATCCGGAGAAGAGGTGGCCCCAGCACAGAGCCACCCACACCCCCGAAGGCGCCCTGGACGCAAAGGCCAAGGAGCAGAGGTGCGGTGGGCTTCCGGCAGAAGCCGGCGTGTCTCTGCCTTGCTCAGAGCCACCGGGTCCCTTCCCGTGAGCAGGCTGTGCCGGGCCCGGAGCGGCAGCCCCGGCCTGGCCTCTCCACCCCCTCAGCCCCGGGCTGCCGCCCCTTATCTAGGATGAGCTTCACCTGCAGGCCTCACCCCACAGCTGGCTCCTCCCAGCTGTCTCCTCCTCAGGTGAGTCACCACCCCTGGGGCGTCCCCTGGGGCCCTCCCCAGGCCTCTGTGAAGTCTCCTTCCGGGCTCCCCCTGTTCACTGCCTGCTCCTCCCCCACCGGAGCAGAAGGCCGCTCCCTGTGGCGAGGGGCGGTCTCAGTAAACACGGAATGAGTGAATGAATGAATGAGTGCGCCCACCCCCCGCTGCCTGCACCACGACCAGCCCCCTTCACAGCAGCAGCTTCCAGAGAGGGCCCCGCACCCAGGATCAGGGGCCACCCCCCACCCCTGCCCTGGCCTGTCACCCGCCCGGGGCGGGCTGGCTCCCTGGCCACCAGGAGTGCGACGTCTCCCCGTGTGGCCGTGAGGGAGGTGGGGCAGAGGACGAGGGGCGGACGGCTTGGGCTGGGCCGGGCCGGGCAGTGGGCTCCTGAGAGCCAGGCCTCAGGCTGCAGGGGGCCGGCAGGAGGGGCCGGGTGGCCTGAGCGGGGGTGAGCTGCCACATGCCTCAGTGCCTGGCGCCGACCTGAGCCAGGGCGGGGTCCGCGGACCCCACCTCCAGGCGGGGGGGGGGGCCCTCACCTGGCTCTCGGCCTGGGCGGGCCGCTGGGAAGGGGCCCAGCATGGCCCCAGGCACTGCGGCTCAGAGCACTGGACAGGCCTTCTGCCACGGGGGTCATCGGGGAAGTGACGTCACTCACGCCCGTGGGCGAACTGGCAATGACCTGGGGACGCGGGGACACGCGCAGGTGGACGCGAGAACGTTCACTGAAGCTTCCCCCGTGGGGACACGCACTTAGGGACGTCACACACCGACAGCGGGAGGGGCGTGTGACAGAAGCTACAAAGGCCGCGAGGACACGCGTGAGGCGTGTGTGCCCTCGCGAGCAGGCCGGGCCAGGGGACGTCGTTCCCGAAAAGCAGGCTCGTTTGAAAGAAGGTGGAGGAACAGACAACACGCATGACGTTACAAGATGACGCCACATACTGCACACGCACACACACGCACATGCACACACACACGCACACGCACGCACGCACACACATACACACACGCACGCACACATGCACACATGCACACGCTCACATGCACACATGCACACGCACGCACATGCACACATGCACACATGCACACACACGCACACACACACGCACACGCACGCACACACACATGCACATGCACGCACACACGCACACATGCACACATGCACACACACACATGCACACGCACACATGCACACACGCACGCACACGCACACACACACGCACGCATACGCACACACACATGCACACATGCACGCACACACATACACACACGCACGCACACGCACACACACGCACACATGTATGTCACATGCGCAGAGAAGCGGTGGAAGGGGACGCCGCACACCCCCGAGCTCGCCCAGTGTGCAGTGGGAGGGGGTCTGCAGCCGGGGTCTTCCCGGAATTCACGCACGCTCCCGCGGTGAACGGTTATTCTTCGAAAAGGATGGAAAAGCAAAATAAGCCGGTTTCCGCCCTGGCCCCTCCTGATCACAGTCAAGACGGGACAGTCCACCCGACCCGACCATGAAAACAATCCGGGGACAACTGGGAGGATGTGACACGGGCGAAGTGTCAGATGCTGTGATGGAATGTTGTTTGCATGCTTAGATGCGAAAACGCTGTTGTGTTTATTGGGGAGAATGTCCTTCTTTTTAGGGGGCACGTATAGCAGTATTTAGGGGTGAAGCGCCGTGATGCCCGTGTGCGTGCGTGTGTGTGTGTGTGCGTGCGTGTGGAAAGGGCGGGAAAAAGCAAATACAGCAAACTACTAACCACGGCGCTTCTAGGTGACGTTAACAGATGTTCATGATACTTTCTCCCTGTTCCGACATATTTGAGACATAAAAGTCAGAAAAAAATGTCACTTTGACTTTGTGTTACTCCTTAAGACCTTGTAAGTCCCTGGGTTTCCTTCCCGTTGATGGGGTCGTGGGAGTCCAGGCTGCCGGCCGGAAACTCGGGGTCTCTGGACCATTCCCCGCAATCTCACCGCAAACAGCGCCGAGTCCCGCCACTTCCCGCCAGGCCCGGAGGTCCCCGGACTCCGGCCTCGTCTCCCTGGTGACAGCAGCAGCCGCCGGCACCTGGACCCCCGAAGCCCGTTCCCCATGTGGCAGCCTGAGGACTGTTTCGAAGACGGACCGCTGAGCGCCTCGGGATAAAGAACACAGGAGCACTCCGGCCGCACCCCGGCCAGGCCGCCCGGGCCCCCCACCTCCCGGTCCTCACGTGAGCCTGGTCTCCCCAGGCCCGGGGCCTCCCCCGTGCCCGCCCCTGCACCCGAGGCCTCTCCTCCTCGACCCTGTCCCGTCTCCGACCTCTCAGCCCCATCACCAGCTCCCAGGGGGGCCGTCCTCCCTGCCGCTGCTTCCCTCCTCCCTGTCCCGATCGGGTGCCAAGGGAACCTGCCTTCGGAGCGTGAATCCGTGCACGGTGACGTGTCAGCCAGTGACCCGGGCGGCTGGAGAGCTCCCCGTGGCTGTGTCCCCACCTGAAGTGGGGCCAGCGCTGGCACCAGCCTGAGGCCATGGCGGCTGGCGTGTGGGTACGCCTCACGCCCGCTCAGACGCACACCATAAAACAGGAAAGCAGCGTTCACGGCGTGGCCGCGGGGGAGGTCCTTGATTGGTGCCCCGCTGCCCCACGAGCCGTGGACCCCATGAGGGCAGGACAGCCAGGGCCCCGCCCGCCGGCCCGGCACCCTGGGGAGCTTTGCAGTGCGTGTCTGTGACGAATATTGACACAGGGCCGTGTCCGGGGAGCAGAAGGGGCCTGGTCTTAGCCCCACCAGCTGGTGGCGTGTGAACGGGGCTCCCACCGAGCCCCAGACCTGCCCGCCCGCCGGCGGCCTCGGACCTCTGGCTGTGCCTTTATAAGGAGAGGATGTTGTGACTTCGGCACACCCCCAACTGCTGGCGTACACACCGGGCGGGTCTGGGTTAGAGCAGTGTGGGGGACATGCAGACGCCCCGCCTGGGAACCCCAAGAAGGTCTCGTCGCCCCAGCTGCTGGCATGTGGGCCACTTCAGCTCCACAGTGCTGGAGGCCTCTGCCTGCTCCTGCTCGGCACGCCCTGGTCCCCAGGTGCTGGTCCCCGGGTGCTGATCCCCAGGGCGTCCCCACCACGCCCCCACCCGCCGAGCTCTGCTTCCGGGGAGCCCAGACGGCCGTGCTCCCGGAGAAGGCCAAGGGGCAGGCGCAGCTGAGGTGGCCCTGCTGCTCCGGGCTACGTGTGACCGCGCGTCCCTGAGCGTGGACACGGCCAGCCCCGCCGGCCAGCTGGAATGCAGAACAACCAGGCGGTTCTGGGAGGGCCGGCCGCACCCCGAGGCGTCCTGCACTCTCTGGGGCGGGTTCCGGGGAGGTGCCCGTGCCGCTGTGCTCTCAGGCACTGCCGTCCTCGCCCCAGACTCCCGCTCGGCAGGAGAAGGGCAGGTCACCGGCCGTGACATGTCGCTGACCATGAGCTGAGGAAAAGGGCAGGGAAGCCAGGCCTCCCACGAGGAGGGGCACAGAGGGACAGACGCGGCACCCCAGCTGCAGGGGACAGGGGGCGGGCGTGTGCACGCCACGCTCCGCCCAGACACCCCTGCCCCGGTTCCCTCAGCCCCCCCGGGCCGGTGTGTCTGCAGCGGAGATGGGCAGCCTGACCTCACTCTCTCTGCAAACGTATCTGACCCCGGTGTCCACCCCGCCTCGCCCCGACTTTGGCCACTCCGCCTGCAGGAGGTGCCCGATGCCCACACACGGGCGAGTGACCTGTGGACACAAGACGAGGCTCGGTCCCTCTCCTCGCACCGCCCTCCGAGGCTCCCGATGGCGGGGCAGGAGAAGTCCGGCTCCCCGCTCTGGCCTCCCAGGGCCCAGGGCCGCCGGCCGCCCCTCCCCCGCCTCGGCACCCGCCTCCCTCGCCGGGCCCCAGCCTCCGCTCACACATTATGTCACTGGCGCCCCCGGGCTTGGCGCAGGCCGTCCCCTGCGCCTGGGACGCTCTCCCGGATTTTTGTCTTGCTTCAGGCTCACAGTCTGCAGTGCCGCCTCTCGGGAAAGGCCTTGGAGAAGCCCCTTCTCGGGAGCGATGAGCTCGCTCGCTCCGTCATGGCACCCAAAACCGCTGAGAGCCGCCTTGTCTTCCTATCACGCCCTGTCACCTCCCTACGTCCCGACCCTGCTCCCACGTGGGACAGCCGTCCGCCTGTCTTGGTTCCTTCCTTCTGTCCCCGGTGGGGGCAGGGTCCTGGCCCCCGACAGTTCAGTGACGATCCCACAGACACGTGAGGGATGAGGGGGGGTGGGCCGAGGGCTGGCAGGCCGGGAGGGGCCCGCAGCCCGGCCCGCTGGCTGAGGGGCCTTCGGAGGCAGCCAGGCCCGGGCGGCTCTGCCGCCGCCCGTCCCCGGCTCGCACCATATGGCTTGTTCACGCGAGGCCGAGCTGCAGCTGCTCCGGCTTGGAGCTTTCCTGCTTTTGTGTGTTAATAGCGGAGAGATGGCTGGAACGGAGCTCTGCGCGCAGTCTGTGTTTGCTAACTCTCCGTGTGTACAGAAAGCAGACGTCGGTGGTCCGAGCCAACGCACTTGCGAAGTGGGAGGGGAGCGGAGCGCGTCGGGGGTGGGGGCTGCAGCTCAGAAGGAGGCCGAGCCACGGGGACACGGTGCTTGCCGGAGCGGGCTCCGCGCGGGGGGTCCCGGGGAGCCCGGAGGCCTCGCGGCCCCACCGGCCGTGACACCTGCCTCCTCCCTCTGGGCCTCGGCCGCCTGGGCGCTGCCCCTGCCCGCCGCAGGCCACGTGGCCCCAGACACTGGGACAGCCGTTTGTTCCCTGGGCCACACGGTCTCGGCCTCCGGGCCTCTGCCCGCCCCCTGCTCTGACACCGCCTGCTCCCCGCTCCAGTGTCCGGACCCTGGGAGCCCCCCGCGAGCCTCAGTGCAGCCCGCCTCTGCAGGAAGACGGGGCCCCGACGCGTAAACGAACACGACATCCCCGAGCGCCCGCAGCGCCAGGCGGAATGAGAGTACGGGATGTAACTTCTTAAACAGGAGAATGAAGCATTTCACCCACCACGTGAGCTGCATTTCAGGGCGATCAACAGCTCTCATGGATACGGAGAACTTCTGTGCAGAAGACCCCAGGGAATGAACTGGGGTGGTGGAGCCCCCCGTGGGGGTGGGGACGGGGGCACCGCCCTGCGCCCTGCGAGGGGCAGCATTCCAGCCGTGACACGGAGGGTCGGCCCGGGCCGGGAATGAGAGAAGCCGAGGCCTTCGGTCCGTCCTGTTATTACCACTGCCCGCTGCGGGGTGAGCGCTCCCGCACACCCCCCGCCCCCCACCCCGACGTGCCTGTCACCCAGAAGACGTGAAGGAAACAGAATCGCCACTTTGCAAAGCCCGATCACAACACTGACTCAGGAAACGACCCGCAGTGGACGGAAGTCCGAGGTGGGGGCGGGTGGGGAACCTGACAGTGGGAGGGTGAGGCTGTCACCCCCGCCCCCATCACGAGAGGGGACAGCCGGGCCCTGAGGGCCTCTGGAGGCGATGACACCCGCAGCACGCAGCATGACCGTGGACGTGGGTTAATCGCCTCCGAGAAGCAGCCTCCATGCCTGGGGAATGCGGGGGACGGGGGCCCACGTGAAGTGACCCCGTGGCGAAGCAAACGGCCACTTGCTGGACGGGAGCCGGCACCTGATTTCTGCAGCCAATGTGGGGAAGAAGGGGATGCTGAGACACGGGAGAGAGTGACACAGCCACCAGACATGACACGTGCCCTTCCCTCGTACGGTCACGTCTCTACTTGTGTGCATGTTTGGAAATTTTTATCATTAAAAACACAAAAACAAAACAAGATGCCAAGAAAAAAGTAATGAGAGGCCAGAAAGAGGACAGCCCCGAGATGGGGACAGCCACGTTTAGAGGACAGTGTGGCATGTCGGGAAGGGGCAGTGAGCCCGCAGCCTGGAGCAGAGGTGGGGTGGGGACGGGGCCCAGGACTCCAGGACACGCGTGCTTGGTGCCCACGCAGCAGCTGTGGGACGGTCTTCAGAAGGGCGGGTTTGGATTTACAGACGTAACTTTCTTCTCGAAGAGAAGAGGTGGCCCCAGCTGCTCCATGCCACAGGCGTCTCGGTGGGGGAGAGGCGGTGTGGCCGTCCAGTGGCTCCCTCCCAGCCCGGGCAGAGGGGACGGAAGGGGGCAGATTGGAAATATGTAGGGGCAGAGAGCCACCGGGGCTCGCGGTGCCAGCAACGCAAAGGGGGAGAGAAAGTCACCATCGGGCGGAACACCAGGTTTGGGCCGAGCAGCGGAGTGGACGGTGGAACCAGGTGGAGAAGCAGGCGTCATGGGGGTGGGGGACCCCGAGGTCATCTTCGGGCATCTTACCCTGAGAGGCCTGGGAGCCAGCCAGCAGGCAAGGCAGAGGCGCGGGCTGGGGACAGGAAGGCCACACACAGGGAAGGGAGCTTTGGGAGGGTCACTCGTGGCTGACAGTGAGGGCACCGAGGAGGAGGAAGGAAATGGCACTGCTGAGGGCCCTCTGCAGGGGGTGAGATGGATGACATCCGTGGCCTTGACGGAGGCCATGTCAGTGACCCCACTTCCTGGCCCTGCCCCTCCCTGCACCGCCCCCCACTCCTGCTGCCAGCTGTTTCCCTCTGGGCTTTTCCCGAGCTGTTTTGTGGTGACCACCCGTGGGGCAGGGCATCTTGGATGGGCACGCTGCCAGCTCAGCCTTCACGCTCTGGGGACAGAATTCAGCCCCGTGGCCTGTCAGCAGACACTCAGAGAGCAGCACTGTATGCAAGGCACCCCTTGGGCCCAGTAAAATGACACCGGTCACCAACTCCTATTGCCCAGGATCATGAAGGACAGGAAACCGGGAGCCTGAGCAACTGTCCCCAAACACGGGAACTCGGCTCACGGGTCCCCCACCAAAAACTGGTTGGAGAGAGCCAACCTAGGGGCTCCTTGTGGGAGCCAGGGCACAGAGGCTGCAGAGAGCCATCCGCGACCCCGAGCCCACGGCAGGGCGCAGGCTGGACCGTCCCCACGCCCCACGCCCCCACCCCCGCCCCATCGGCCAGCCCTCTCCCTCCCCGACCAGTTGCATCCGTGATTTAAATAATAGTGGGTCACCCAGTGAGTCACCCCCTTTTCCAGTCTCTTTCACGTGTTCTGCTTTGTCAAGGAGAAGGTCTCCGTTTGAAGCTGATGGTTTTGACACCTCTGTGATGTTTGCTCACCTTTTAAAAAAAAACCGTGGTAAAATACATGTAACAGTTGCCATCTTAACCACGGTGGAGTCCAGTTCGGGGGCTTTACACACACTCGTGGTGGTGTGCAGCCATTGCCGGCATCTGTCCACAGAACTTTCCATCCTGCAAAACTGAAACCCTGTCCCCGTGAACAGTAACCCCTGATCCCCCGGCCCCCCTGGCCCGGGCACCCCGCCTTCTGCTTTGTCTCCGTGCATCCACCCTGGGCCCCTCGCGAGAGTGGAATCTCAGAGTCACGCCTGCTGTAAACAGGGGCTCGGGCCCCAGGTCACGCCTGGCCCACGCTGTCCTGCCTGCAGCTGCAAACACTGTGACGCTCCCTTCTCTCCGTGGTCACGATGATGGGTTTCCATTTGGGGGATGGGGAGGAGGTTTTCCTTCTCAAGCAAAGACGGATGGAACGCACAGTGAAAGGTTGAAGGTAGACAGACAGGTGCTCACACGGGGAGGGGGGAAGCCCTGGCCTTGAGCTCCGAGGCACCCCCTGGTGGGTCCTCTGTGTCCCCGATACCAGCCCCACGTAGGCCCCAGCAAAAGAATGTGTTCCTGTCACCATCTGGAAGAGGCTTTCCGCACCTCTCACCTTTGCCCCCTCCCCATTCATCCCCCTCGTATTTATTCAGCAAACCTGGCTGTCCAGACCTTGCGCTGGCTCTGGGGAAGGCTCGGGCCTCCAGGCCTGGTCACCCCGTGCCTCCTTCCTTCTCCCCGTCTTGTTTATTTAACCCTGACCTTCCCTCACGTGAGAGCCTGCGCTGCGGGCTCTGGGTCAGCTCCCAGTCCCTAGGTGAGGTCTCAGTGTCAGACAGACACAGTGGCCAGCTCGAAACCTCAGGGAGTGTGACAGAGTGAAGCCGCCCCCCCACCCAGACAGGCCAGCGCCTGCTGTCACCCTGCAGAGCAGAGCTGTGGGCCCAGCTATTGCCCAATGAGTCAGGAACCCTCAGGTGGACAGAGATTCAGTTTCTGGCTAACAGTCTGTGGGCCCGCGGGATCCGTTTGTGACCTCTATCCGGTCACGTTTGGAGCGAGTCCTGCTCCATGAGTGTCCGCTTGCTCCCAGAGGGTGGGAGGTGTCCTTAGCGGGGCAGCGTCAAGCAGGTCCGCCCCGGCCCACGAGCACGTGACCCGGGGGCAGGCACACGGGGGCCCCGGGGCTGCCAGGCTACGAAGTGTGCTCCTGTGTGGCTGATACAAGCGAGGCATCCGGGAATGTCGCCGGAGAAGTCGGGACTCGGGGGTGCTGAGCCAGTGACCCAGCCTGGCGGCCCCGAACCGGGGCGCGTGGATTTGCTGACCTCGTGGAGAGGGGCCGCGTGGGGTCTGCGGGGCCACTGGGAGACTCTCGGGGGGGGGGGCACAGGTCGACCAAGTTTGACAGTTCGTCCCCGTGTCACTCACCCCCGACACCCATGACTGTCTGGGTTGCAATGTACGAGAAACCCGACCCCAACGGGCCGAGCGGACACACGAAGATGCTGCGCCGGCTCCCGCATCCGGGAAGTGCCTAGTTATCTGGTCTTGAGCTTGATTGGCTCCAGGAACTCAGCAATCGGAAGCCTGCTTCCCCTCGCCTCGGGCTCGGCTCCCCTGGGGAAGGACTTCCCTCCAAGGAAGGTCACCCTGAGTGGCAAGATGGCTTCCTGGTCCCAGGTCCACTTCCAGACAGCTTAGCAACACCAGAGGGTTTTCATTGGCCCGGCTTGGGTCATGTGCCTCGCCCTCAACCAATCGCATGGGCAGGAATGAAGTGCTCTGATTGGCCAGGACCCCACCCCATCAAAGTGCAGAGGGTGGTGCTTGGAGGAAAATGTGAGCCCCTGACCCCAAGGGACACAGGAAGGCCTTCTCTCTCCAAGCCCCCACCCGCTATGTCTGGTCGCTGTGCCTGTCTTCAGAAAAACCCAAAATGAGATTTAAGTGAAAACTGGGGATGTGGTGGTGAGACACAGAACAAAGCCCCCCTGTGTCTTATAGCCCATCTGGGGCGGGGGGTGTAGCTCACTGCTGCATAACTGTCCCCCAACCTGGTCACACCCCCCGCTCCTTGAATTTTCTTCAAATCAGTCGCTGTTCCTGGCACCTCTGAGCTTAGCACAGATCCCATAAGTGTCAGCGCATTGCTCCGTCTTATCCTAAGTCTGAATGAAGGTCCATTTTAATTTTCACTGGAGTGTTTGAGTCCAGTCTCTGTCTCAAGGAGTGCTGACTGGACGTGCGCTCCAGGGTAAGGGAATTAGGCCAGGGCTGGGGCCACCCACTGGTTTCCCAAACTCCCACCTCGCAGTCCACAGCATTGGCTTGATCTGAATGGCCACGAAGACTTGCGGAGCCCTGATGGGGGCCGGCGACGCCTGCTGCCCTGGCTGGCCTGTGCAGACAGATTTACAGGGCTGAGGGAGAGCACGAGCCAAGTCTCCGCTGCCTTCCCACGCTCGACCCTGGGGCTGGATCCCACGCTCGGGGGCCCTGGGACTGGGTCCTGCCCGTCCTGCCCAACCCCCGCCCCGCAACCCACACTGGTGCAGCCAGCTGCGCCCCTCTTCGGTATGCCGGCCTGTAGCCTTATGAGGCCCCTTCTTCAGCTCACCTGGGCGGCTACAGTTGTCCAGATCCACCTGACGGCAGGGCCTCGGCCCGCTCCACTCCCAGCCACAGCCCACTCCTTCCTCGATCAACCCTCTCTGGCAGCCCCGCTCCTTAACTTTGTGCTGGGCACCTTTACGGAGCTGGTAGAAGTTACGCACCAGCTGCCTGGGCAAGTGAGTGCCATGGGCTGGCACGGTCAGCGGGCAGCTTTCTGGTCCCCAGAAGGCTGTCTGGGGGACCCTGGATTAAGGAATCCTATCTTGGAAGGATGTCCCCCTGGCAACACTTGTGAACTTACCCTCCTTACCCCCTGTATCCTGGCTCTTGTCCTTACCCTTCGTTGGGGGACTGAACCATGTAAGAAGCTAAGTAAATGCCCCCCACATTTCTTTATGAATAATGACAATTGCTAAGACACATCGAGCACTTACTACAGACCACATACCGTCGCAAAGGCGTGATGGGTATTAATACGGGAACCAAAGTCTCATGGCAGAGGGCGGTGCTGCCTCCCTACACAGCAGCCTCTAATTCAATCCACAGTCTCCCTCAAGGCGGAACCAACGTTTGGACACTCTGAACCGGATGCAGGAGTAAAGTGAAATGAACCCAGACAGCCGAAGGGGGGCTGCCCCAGACGAGCGGCCATCAGTAAGCATGGAGGACTCCGAGCCTTCATGCAGGCTGTTTCCGCTGCCTCGGACCTATCTTTTCTATCGCCCAGGCCAAATTCATTCATCCTTCAGCCTAGACGCCGCTTCCTCCAGGCAGCCTTCTTGGCATTCGAGAGTAGGTCAGGCGCCCTCCCCTGCAGCTTCACGGGAAGTCCTCTTCCCCGCAGTTTTCCAGACTCAGCCCTTTTCACTCTGTACCGCACCAGACTGCCTGCTTTCCAGACTGAAAGCTCCCAAGTGGGCAGGGATTATTAAAGTCTTGCTTTATTTCAATTATTATTTTTTATTTTAAAATTGTTTGTTGACGTGTAACAGACTCAGTAACGTACACAAATCGTCCATCTACAGCTCAGTGAATTTTTCTCTATGTACTCAGCCATGGAACTACCTCTCGGGTCAAAACATGGAGCATGCCTAGGACCCGGAAGACACCCATTGTGACCGCTGCCACCACCGCCGTCCTCTTCCAGAATTTCAAATAAATGGAATCACAGAGGAACGAGCTTTTGCGTCTGGCTTCTTGTTCATCGTGACATCTGTGAGATTCAGTCACACCGCTGCATGTCCCCATGGTTTGTCCTTTTTGTTGCCGTGTAGTATTCCGTTGAATAAACATACCAAATTTATTTCTCCTTTATCCCATTGATGACCGTGCTGGCCGGGATATAAAGCATCTGGAACTCTCAGTCTCTGCTTGTGGGAGTGTAAATTGCTACAACCACTAAAGAAAATTCTGTCTTATTAGAATTGTCATGTGCCGAGCGCTATGACGTGCCAGGCACTGCATTAAGTGATTCATCTACATTATGTCACTTAATCCTCCAAATGGCCCCAGGGAAGTAGATAGTTGCCACCCATGAAATAGGATAATCATAGTTTCAGTGTTATAGGACTATTGTGACATTTAATTGAGATAACACTTGGAAGGATTTAGCCGAAAGCTGCCATTTTGGAGTCACTGTCCATGACACTCGTTATTGTGATCGCTGAAGGGTACAGGGGTAGGGGTTCAGAAACTTGGGTCCTATGCTTGCTGAAGCCGACCACAGCAAGCCACCCCCAGCAGCCTTATGGAGGTGACGAGAGTTGCCCCCTTCCATAAGACCCAGGCTCTAACTTCGAGAAAAGTCATGGGGATCTGGGGAGCAGGGTGCAAGGCTGAGACCGTATATGAGGAAGGCCCTTGGGAGTGCTCCGGGGCCCTCTGCTACACACTTCTAGAAGCTGAGACGCCTGGGTGGTTTGAAGTTACCTTGTCCTTATGTCTCACCAGCCTGTAAGCTCCACAAGTTAAGTCCGTGTGTGTTTTTCAGGGATTCATTCACAGATAGGATGTGTCCCTTCCTCCAGGCACTATGCCAAGACCTGAGGGCTACAGCCGTGCACAGGTCAGGTCAGGCCAGGTAGGGAGAGGGACACCAAACAAGGCAACAAGCCAAGGAGCAAGAGACATATGGTGGCAAAGCTGTGGAGGAACCACGCAGGACGACGAGGTGGGGAGGAAGTCCTGGGAGGGGGCGGGGCTTTGATCAAACGGTCACCGAAGACCTTGAAATTGGGGAGGGGGCCGAGCAGCCCAAGGGGGCCAGAGCAAGTGACAAGTTCCAAGGCCCTGAGGTGAGAAAGGACTGAGGGTGGCCTGAGGGGAGGGGGGGTTCAAGGGGCGGTCTGAGAGGGGCCGAGGGCCGGTTCAGGTGCAGCTTGGGAGACCGCGGCAGGGGCTGTGGATTTGATACTGAAGCTGATGAGAAACAGTCGGACACCACGTGGAACCTCAGCGACAGCGGGGTCTTCTGACGCTCGGTGTGCGGGGCAGGGACGCACGTGGGAGGCGCGCACCTATGATACGAATGAATGAATGAATGCGTGCGTGCGCCGGTAGATGGCCGGACGTGCGTCCAGGAATAACGGCTGTTCCGCCCAGACCCGGCAGCTTGCTGGAGGCCCTGGTTCCAGGCCCAGCGACCAGGCGCGGTGACCTTGGGCACATCCCCGCCCCGACTCAGGGCCGGAACCCTGCGTCCCGGGGGCGGGGAGGACGTGCAAGGAGGGACAATGCGCGCGCACGGCGGGAGGGCGGACGGCGGGCCCCCCCGGCCTGGCCCCAGGCCCGAACCCTGGCCCGACCGGTCGGACCGCGGCTGGGCCCAAACTGTCGCCGCCGCGGTGTTTACATTCCCCCGGCGCCCGCCACGCGGCTTTTTGCCGCCCTGGCGCGGCCCCGCCCCCGGGCCGCCCTCCGCCCGGCGCGCGCCAGACCTGCACCGCCGCCGCGGCGCGCGCCAGGCCGCCCCGCTGCGTCCCCCCCGGCGCAGGCCCTGTCACTCGGCCCCGCCCCGCCGGCGCGCAGGCCCTGTCACTAGGCCCCGCCCCGCCCCGCGCAGGCCCCGCCCACAGGCCCCGCCGGCCCCGCCCCGCGCCCGCGCCGGCCCCGCCCACAGGCCGTGCCGGCCCCGCCCCGCGCCGCGCCGGCCCCGCCCCCGGCCGCCCGGCGCCTCGGCGGCCTGCACGGCGCGGGGCGGGCCTGGGGGCCGCGGCGGGGCGGGCCCGGGGCCGGCGGGGCGGGGCGGAGGGTGGCGGGAGGGCGCGAGGGCGGGCCGGGGGCCGGTTCCGCGCGCAGAGATTTTTAAATGTCCCGCTCTTCGCCGGGCGCAGGAGCAGCCGGCTCGACCGCCAGCGCGGTGTAGGGGGCAGGCGCGGATCCCGCCGCCGCCGCGCGCTCGCCCGCCGCCCGCCCGCCGCCGGCTTCCCGCCCGCCCCGCCGCCCGCCCGCCGCCCCCGGCTCGGCGCGTGCCGCCCGCCCGCCGCGGACACGGCTTCGGGTGAGGCCCGCGCGCGCTGCGGACTCGCGGAGCGCCCGGGTCGGCCCGGCCCGGCCCGGCCGGCGTGGGGTGGGGGTGGGGCGAGGCAGGGGCGCCGGGTCCCCGGAGGCGTCAGCGCGGGGTGCCGGGGCAGGGTGGCCCAGAGACGGGCCAGAGGAGGTGCTGAGGGGGGAGACCGAGGCAGCCCCGGCGCCGCGGGCGGCGATGGGCCGGCGGGAGTTTCGGGGTGGCGTCCGCCCCCCCCACCCCACCCTGGGTTCGGACCCGGTACCGCGGGCCGCTGGCGGCGCCACGGGTGACATGCCACCCCGGGCCCATCGGCCATTTTCCCGACCGGCCCGGGAGGCTCCCGCCACCGCCGCCCGCGCGGGAGGGGGGAGGGGTGTCCGGGGCGGGCCTGCGGGCCCTGGTCCCCTCCGCTGGCCCTGCTCACCCCATCGCTGGCTCTGTTGCTCCCCAGGCCTGAGGTCTGATCCTGCGCCCTGCGCCATGCCGAGGGAGAGGAGGGAGAGGTGAGCGGCCCGGCCACTGCGGGGAAGGGCAGGGTGTGCGTGGGTGGGGGAGGGGTGGGCCCTGATCTGGGGACAGCTCAGCCTTACCTCTGTGCCACTCTGGCCTCGCAGGGATGCCAAGGAGCCGGGCACCGTGAAAGAGGAGAGTGGCACGGATGCCTCTGGTCGCTCCAGGAAGAGGAAGGCGAATGTGGCCGTGGTGAGTACAAAGGGGACAGGTGGGGGAGGGCGGCACCCCATCCTACCTGGGTACCAGGCTGGGCTCTGTCCACGTTCTCATTGACGGAGCAGCAGTTAAGGGGCGTCTGTGTTTGCAGACATGGTGCTCATAACCTAACTTTCTTTCTCTTCTCTGTGTTTTTGTCTTTGGCTGTTTGGTGTGTTTCCTTGTGGGGTGGTGGTTGTTCTATGTTAGTTTTTGCAGGATCCAGATGAAGAAATTGCCAAAATCGACAGGACCGTGAGAAGCCAGTGTGGCAGTCAGGTAGGTTCACTTGCAGACTGGGCCTGAGTGGAGGACCCCTGTCCTCTGGGGGCCACTTGGGTCCACAGCCCCTTGCCCCTTGCTGAAGGCTTTCGCTCTGTGGCCCCAGCCCCTGTGGCCGAACGCTGCCTGGCCGTGAGCACTCCCGCGGCCAGCCTTGCCGTTCCAGGAAGGCGTCTGGTTCCAGACGCGTGCCGATGCCTGGGAGCACCAGAATGAAGGCTGAATAACTGAGCGTTCTCTGCTTGCCCCTGGGGAAACTGAGGCTCTGGGGAAGAAATTAACCCAGAGACCCGTACAGGCCAGGGGTGGGGTCTGTCCCGCAGCCTTGTCTTCAGGCTGGCGAGCTGGGGTGTGCGGGGGGCTCCTGACTCAGTTCTGAAGGTGACCGTGATCGTGGGGATTTGTGTGTGTTCCTAAGAAATGGCCTCTTCCCCATCCACACCTGCTCTTTCTTTCCTCACCCAGCCTAAGGATCTCGCCGGCCCCTCCTCCTGCCTTCAGGTCAGGTTGAACCCTCCCCTCCCCCCTTTCTGGAGGTTCCTCGGCCCATCCAGCCATTATCCGCGCCGATCGCTGCTGTCGGGGTTCTCCAGGCCGCAGCGGGAGTATTGGTAGAATATCTGTGATGACGGGTGTGCCCTCGACACTTTTTCTGTTTACTAGCCCATTTCTCGGCGCCCCTCCTTCATGGACTTCCCGCCAAATTTCCTGCACGCTCGTGATATCGTGATCATGCCAGGAGCTCCTGGCAGAAAGAGTTCGCGTTATCTCCCTACCCCCAGAAATGGCTGCAGACTGTAGTTAGGCTCCGGTAGGGAGCGCGGTCCGTCTGCTGACTTAGCCCGTCGGGCCTTCTGGCCCTGTCACAGACAGAGGCCGAGCGGGAGCGTCCGAGCCGAGGGCAGCGGTCCTGGCGCAGGAGGGGTGGGCAGCACCCGCCGTGGCACCGTGAGCCGCAGCCGTAGTGGCTGAGCGAGGACCGGGGAAGGGCTTCCGAGCGGTGGGCCACGCGGTTTCCAGCAGCTCACTGCGCGTGGGGCCCCGGGAATCGGCGTTGCTGGGGGGGCGGTCCGCTGCTCGCTGGACACGGCGTCGACGATTTCCTTCTCTCTTAGAGGAGCAAACACTGCATTTTAGGGAAGGACAAAGGGCCGTGTGTCCCACCTTCTTTCCTTTTCTCCCCTTTCCCCCCTTAAGGAAATCTTCCAGCGTGTTGATTTTTGTGGGTGTTACAAAATGGATCTCTACTTTGTGGAAGTCAAGGCTGGTGGTTTTCTCAGCTTTGAAGGGAAACTTCCAACTGAGGATGGACAAAGCTGTCCACCTGACTTCTTAGAGGCCGAGAGGAGGCTCTTGCAGGGGGCCCCCTGGGAGGGGCCTTGGCGACAGTGACGTGTGACCAGCTCGTTCATGCCCCCCTGGGAGCACGTCGTGGCTGTCCAGAGATCGGTGACGACGGGCTGTGCACGTTCAGATGGCTCGAAAGTCACGCGCCTGTTCGTGGCACAGGCTTGGCATTTCTCTGTGCGGTTTCGTGAAGCTGGATTATGGGGTGACACACCGTTTTGCCTGGTAACGACACAGAGTCACACAGTCCTCATAGGTCAGCCCAGGGCAGCGGCCTCGAGTCCCTTAGCCGTCACGCTAAGCTCCGTGTAGCCGCTTCGGCGAGACCACAGGGAACCAATGATCCTTCCCTCGGGTCTCTCTTCATGAAAAGAAACCCTTTTATCTCAAGTCCACTCACCACATCCATTTTTTTTTTTCGCGACTTTTCGACGCGGTAGAATCCTGGCCCTTCTGTTCTCAGCCATGGTGTTGCGTGAGGCAGCTGTATTCTCAGGGCATCAGGAGCGGGTGGTTGGGAGGGGACGAGAAGGGTCTCGGGCATCCATCCCTCTCCTTCCTAAAGGCAGACTGATCCTGCTTCCGCTAAGCGTGGTGGACGCTCCCGTCACAGGACGCAGCCTTCCCTCTTCTGCTTCACAGCCCTGGTCCCTAAGAAGCCACCTCGGGAACCAAGTGTCTGCGTGTGGCCTGACCCCGATGGTCTGTGACCTGCGGCCGGGGGACGGGAGCAGCTCGCCTCCCAAGGCCTGCCCAGCGCCCCCCGCCCTCCCGCTGCAGACGTGGCCCCCGGCCCCCGCCTCGATCCTGAAGGAGGAGCCGCCGCGGCGGTGGCACCATGACCCCGTCTGCGCCAGGGAAATGCTCCCGGCGCTCTGCTCTAGGAAGGGGGCGGAGGCTGCCTGCCCCCGACAGCTGTGGGCAGGCGCCGGCGTGGCCGCTCAGCGCGCCAGGCCCGTGCGTGACGCTTGCTCCTCTCGGGCCCCTGACAGTGGCTCGTGGGCCGGGACAGCCACCCGGTGCCGTACCTTGCAGTGTCCATGCTCGTTTGTCACCTCGTTGTCTCCTTCTCTGTCAACATCAGTGATCTCTTCGCTTTAAAGAAAAATGCCAGGAGTGTCACGCTCAGGGCTTCATGCCGCAGGGCTGTGACCTGCCACATCTTCAGCAAAATCAACCCTTCATAGTTTTCAGTGCCAGTCGTATGCAGGCAACAGGACGGTGGGTACCAGAGAGGAAGGGGGTGGGGGACAACGGGGACAGGCGGTCAAGTACAAGAGGACGGATGGAGCCTCGGCATTGGGTGGGGAGCACACGGGGGGGTCAGATGTCCTGTCGCAGGCTGTGCTGGAGCGTTGGAGGTGCCGCTCCTGGCACGGGTGGTCGGGTGTTTGGTGAAGCTCGTGGAGTCTTAAGGGGCGGCCTTCGGGGGTGCGATTCGGGGGTCTAGACGGTCTCCATGAGGTCGGTGAGACCCGTGGCCATTGCTTGATCTGGTGTCGAGTGGGCAGTGTTTTCTTGGTTTCGTTTTGAGTTCAGGAAGACTGAAGGTCCCCATGGAAGATGTCACACGCGATGTGACACTGTTCTAGAACGGGGAGGCTGAGTATGGAGGGCGGTTTATAGTTTTGGCCGTGTGTACCCGTGAGCGCACGCTTGCGCAGTTTTTACTGGGAATTCTGCCTTCTACTCGGAAGGGGTTTCACATGAGTCGTGCTCGTTACACGTCGCTGACGAGGGACGGGGGCTCCCACAGTGCACTTCGGTGGTCACACCGTTTTCTCACGGCAGCTGAGGACCGATCTGTGCGTGTTTTCCTGGTGATGGCTGTTCGCGTTTGCCTTTCGTCTTGCTCCTTCCTCCTGCCCATGACAGTGATGACGTGGGGGACAAAACGCTCCTGCCCTCGTAGTCTCCTTGGGTTTCACGTCACAGGCCCCTAAGCTGCGACAGTGCAGCGGACGCGTGGGTCGCCCTGCGGCCCTCGCCCGCCCGGCCACCGCTGTCGTGGTCCAGCCCGGGAGCTGCTGCCCGGTGCGAGCCGCGGGCCGCCCTACAGGATGGCGGACGAAAGCCCGGCTGGTTGATGGCAGACACTGAGAAACGTGCTTTTCCTTTCCAGCCGTGGGACAGCAATCCGGTCTGTGAGAACCCCTGCTCCTTGATCCCCACCCCTGACAAAGAAGAGGATGAGCCGGTGTGCCCGAGCCCCGGGCACACGCCTCAGGCTGCCAGGCCCCCGCGAGCCCCGCCCCTGCCTGTGCTGAAGTAAGCGGGCGTCCCGGGGGGCCCCCCGGGCCCCTCCCGGCGGCGGCGGGCGGCGGCGTGGCGCCCTGACCCCGCCTCCTGCTCGGTCTTGTGTTTTGTAGCTGGGCCAATCGTGATGAGGTCTGGAAGATCATGTTAAACAAGGAAAGGACCTACCTAAGGGACAAGCACTTTTTAGAGCGGCACCCTCTCCTGCAGCCGAAAATGCGAGCGATTCTCCTGGACTGGCTGATGGAGGTGAGCTGGCCTCCCCGCTAGCGGGGAGCACTGTTTCTAGAACCCTCTGGGCGGTGGCGCCCGCACGGCTGGGTCTCACTTGTCGCTTGCACGCGTCCCGAAGAGAGTTCCGATGTCTCTCTTAGATGTGTCCGAGTTGACAGCTCTTTTTTTTTTTTCTTTTTTAATCTAAGTTCTAGTAGTTGCAAAGGTTGTCTTTTTCAATTAACTGTAGAAATTGTACTCGGCCTTGGCTGATTACACTGCTTTTAGGTGTGCCCAGGGCAGTGCAGGTAATAGCTATTTGACAGCCAGTCCTGGGTTTTAAAACCGTATGAACAAACTTACCTTTAACCGTGAGCGGGCACGTTGTTTCTTTGTAACTAACAAATTGTATCCGTCAGATCCTCTGTGGACCACAATCAGCTTCTCTGCAACATTGGATCGAAAGAACAAAGATTACACATGGAGATGGATACATGTGTGTTATAGAAAGTGCTATTGAGTGGGGGAGCTCGGGGCGGCTCAGCTGGGCTTTGGTTAGGGACCCTCCCCGGACCCCCGTAAGCCTTGGGTGGTGAGAAGGGGTCTTTCCTCCGTGACGGGGAAGGACAGCTCAGCCCGATCGCTTTACGAAGGCATCCACAGGGAGGCTGCATCTGACGCCTCCCAATGAGCCACCTGCGCCGGTCCCCGCAGTGTCGTGCTCATCCCAGAGTCGGACCCCCTTTGCCCCTGGCCGCCGGGGCGCCTCAGCCGAGCCACCCGGCCGTGGCCGTGGTTCTCTCGTCCGGCATCTCCCAGCAGCTGCTCCCTTGCGGAGCGGGTGCGGGTTAGCGGAGCGTGTGGGGCGGGCAGCCCGCCGCGCGGCGGGCCCGGGAAGGCAGCCGCGTCTCCCATTCTCAGTCCGCTTGCTCGTCGGTCCCTGCGGTCGTCCGCGGCTGCATTTCCTGGGCCGGCGGCCGGTGGGCCTGCGTCAGACGGCCGCATGCCGCTGCACTGCGCCTCGGGCACAGGCCCCGCGTGCGCGCGCCAGGGCAGCGCAGATGCAGTGCCCGCTGCGTCCCCGAGCGTCGGCTCCCGGGGCCGTGGACCAAGAGGCTCCGTTTTATCGGACACACCTGGTGCCGGCTGCTTCAGGGCGGTGTGTTTCTCTGGGGTTCGATGCACACCGTCAGTGACACCGCGGGGGGCGACCCTGACGTCCGCAGTGGGACGGCACCAAGTCGTGGCTGGCAGGCAGGCTCGTCCGCGGTGACGCCGCCTTTGCCAGCCGCGGGCCAGCCAGGACGCCCCCCCCCACCCACGCGGCAGCGGCCACACGTGCGCTGTGGCTGCGGAGAGCAGGGCCTGGTGTCCAACGCGTTGCCCTGTGACCCCGGCCGTGGGGGTCCTCTGACCGCTGAACGATGGCTGAAATGCCACATGCAGCTTCTACGCCCCAGGGACGCCCCGGACACTGGGGTGCTGACCGCGCCCGTTGGCGGGGGCCGGTCGATGACCGGTGGCCACTCGGCCCGCGTTCTGTGCGCGGGCGTCAGCGCTGCGTTGGTGCGGGGCGGTGGCCCAGGCAGGGAGAGTGCTGAGATCCCGCGGAAACGCGTTTACCGCGCAGGCCGCTGGGCACGTGGACGCGCGCGGCCCCAGCTCCGGGCCACCGCCCTCTGGCGACTGCAAGGTTCCGGGCGTTCCTGGCGCTGTCCCTGGGCCGGCCCTGCTGGTCCCCCAGGGCGGGCTTAGCTGGGAGGCCTGTGTGGCGGTGAGTGGCAGGCTCACGTGCGTGGTGTGACCAGCCGGGGGCCTGGCCCCTGACATGTCCGTGGTCTGCCCAGCCCTGTCGCGGCCGCCCCACGTGTGGGGTCAGCGAGGCAGCGCCCGCCCCGCTTTGCGGTCGCGACGGCCCGGGACAGGGGGGCTGTCCGGGCGAGAGCCGGAGCGGGAGCCCAGGGCTCTGAGTTCCCATTTAAAGAAGCTTCCCCTCTCGTTTCGGGCACGACGTTGTCTCTAGATAAACGTGTGTTCCGGCTTTTATTCTCTCTCCCGCTGTCGCCAGGTGTGACTTTCCCAAGCCAGAGTGAAACCTGTGACGGGTTCTTTTTCTCTGAGAAAACTCCTAGTGTTTCCGTGAAAACGCGCTCTCAGCGGGCCGTGGAAACTTGCTCGGAAATTGCTACAGAACGCCCCGTGCTTGCATCGGGGTCCCCGCTTTTCACCGAGTGTGCTTGGGGACAGGGGGGTCGCCGTCGGGCAGGAAAGCGGGTCCTCCCTCCCTCCACGGGCACGGACTTAACCGAAACACACGGCGCGTTTTTTTTGTGACTTTTTTCTGAAGTCACTTCTAAACGGGCTTCGCGTCTTTCCAGGTGTGTGAAGTGTACAAGCTTCACAGGGAGACCTTCTACCTGGCGCAGGATTTCTTCGATCGCTACATGGCGACGCAGCAAGACGTCGTGAAAACGCTTCTGCAGCTCATCGGGATCTCATCTCTATTTATTGCTGCCAAACTCGAGGTAAATGACATTCGAATGCTCGTGGGGGGGCACAGGCTGTTTCCTGAGCTCCCCTGAGAACCGGGGACGAGGCACACTCCTCATCCGGAGTGTGGAGCCTGCGTTTCTCTCGTCCGAGGCCCGTTAAAGTTCAGACACATGGGGAAAGTGCTAGAACTTAGTAATAAAGAGAAGCGGTGACTGTATAACATGCTTAGGTTGTTCTGCTGCTTTAAGCAGAAATAGTAAACCTTGACCTGAGAGGGTTAAAATTTGGCTGCGGTTGGAAGGTGGATGGGTCCACCTTCCAAACACGTTGAAAAACGTGTTGAAAAGGTGACGATTTCAAAATCATTCCCAAGGACTAAAAGTGTCACTGACAGAACGGTTGCTTGGTGAGGGTGACACCTCTCTTCCCTCGCTGTCACGGGGGCCTGGCCACGGCGCGGCTCGTGAGCCCGCGCCATCCGTGCGCCCGCCCCATCCGTGTCCCTGCCCCATCGGTGCGCCCGCCCCATCCATGTCCCTGTCCCATCCGTGCGCCCGCGCCTCCCACTCCGGGCCAGCTCCCCTGCCTTACGCGGGAAGCCTGGTTTCGGGGCTGCGTCGTGAGCGGAGACGGCCGGAGGCTGTCGCTGGTAGCATCTTCCCTTCGTGTGCTTCCAGGAGATATATCCCCCGAAGCTGCACCAGTTCGCGTACGTCACGGACGGGGCTTGCTCGGGGGACGACATCCTCACCATGGAGCTGATCATCATGAAGGTGGGTGGGGCGGGGGCGGGGCCTAACGCCCCTCCACGCTCGGCGCGTGCGCGTGGCGCGTGGCGCGTGGCGCGCGCCTCCCGCCTCCCTCCCGGACTCACCGGCGCCGTGCTCGGCTGCGTTTCGAGCCCCTGGAGAGGACATGGGAGCAGCGGTGTCCTTGTCAGTCCTTGTCACAACCGTGGGTCCCCTTTCTCTCCGCGCTCCCTTAGGCTCTGAAGTGGCACCTGAGCCCCCTGACCATCGTGTCCTGGCTGAGCGTGTACCTGCAGGTGGCCTACCTGAACGACGTGTACGAGGTGCTCCTGCCGCAGTACCCCCAGGAGATCTTCATACAGATCGCAGAGGCAAGTGGCCGCGCCCGCCGCGCCCCGGGCCTGCCCGCCCCAGTGGCTCCCCGGGGCCGCGTGGGGCGCCGGCTCCAATGTCCCTTTCTTCTCCGCAGCTGTTGGACCTCTGCGTCCTGGACGTCGGCTGCCTGGAATTTTCCTACGGCGTCCTCGCTGCTTCCGCCCTGTACCATTTCTCATCCACCGAGCTGATGCAGAAGGTCTCAGGTGCGTGCGTCCGCCGGGGGGCGCGGCCCGCGGGCCGCCCGGGGTCCCCGGGGCTGAGCCCGTGCGTTCCCGCCGCAGGCTACCAGTGGTGCGACATCGAGAAGTGCGTCAAGTGGATGGTCCCGTTCGCCATGGTGATCCGGGAGGCGGGGAGCGCCAAGCTGAAGCAGTTCCGGGGCGTGCCCGCGGACGACGCCCACAACATCCAGACGCACCTGAGCAGCCTGGACCTGCTGGTCAGTCCCCTGCCCATCCCCGCGCGGGCGCCGGGCGGCCGGGAGGACCGGGCAGAGTCGTGGTCCGAGGAGGCCCCGTGTGGAGCCGGGTTCCTCGGCTGCGCCTGGCCGTGTCTCCCCGCCACACCCCCGCAGGAGGGAGCGCAGAGCAGGGCAAGGCACGCCGGGGACAGTCCCCCTCTAACGGCCCTCTCCTTCCCGCCCACAGGACAAAGCCCAAGCGAAGAAAGCCATATTGTCTGAGCAAAACCGGGTCTCTCCCCTCCCCAGCGGGGTCCTCACCCCACCACCCAGCAGTAAGAAGCACAGTGACGAGCAGGAGGCCGCGTGACACCAGCCTCCTCCAAAGACAGCCGCGCGTCCGGAGGTGGCCGCCCCGGGCCCTCCCTATTCGCCCCGCGGGCCGCGCTGGCCTCTCGGACGGGCGCGTGGGAGGCGTGTCGGGGGACGGTCAGGCTCTGCAACGCGTGGGTCACGCACGCGGGCCACCCCCCGCCACCAGAGCAGAGCGCGCTCCAGGGGCTGCCGGGGAGGCCGCCGCGGGCTCGCTGCCCCGTCCACGCGGGGGCCAGGCCACGCCGGGGGCCTGCACGCCGCCCCCTCGGGAGTTCCCAGTGGGGCCCACGCGTCGAGGGGAGCAGGCGGCCGGGGGCCTCGCGCTGCGGGGCCCGCACCCCGCACCCCGCACGGCCGGGGCCCGCTCGCCGCACGCTGCCAGTCGACAATGTACAATGCCTTTTATGAACTATTTTCTAAGTGCTGCTACGTCTATCCGTTTTTAATAAAGGTGGCCCTGTCCTCGAGACAGCCGGTGTCACAGCTGTGTCTGCTGCTGTGAGGCGGCATCGGCCTCACGTGTGCCCGTGTGTCAGGGTCCCCTCTAGCTCCCCCACTGGAAGCCCGGGCCTCTGAGCGCACACGTGCGTGTCAGAGGAAATGCGGTGCCTGGGGCGCGGACTTGCCTGCCCCCCACGGCCCCCCGAGCTGCTGCTGGGGCTCCCGCCGGCCTCCCTCACCCGGGGCCTGCACGGCGCTCTCCCCACAGCTCAGCCCCGGCTCCTCGCTGGCTTCGTGGCCTTAAACTGTGCTTGGAGGAGGGAAACGCGACGTGAGCTCCCGTGCACGCCGGGGCTGTGCGGCGGGGCCCGCGCCTGACCCACGGCGGCGGCGCTGGGTGGCCGGCCACCGGGCGGGGTCGCTGTCCCCTCGGCGGCCTGGCACGTGCAGGTCACGGGCATTTCGTGGAGCTGGGCGGTGGCCTCGTCCCGGCTCGCCTCGCTTTGTCGCAGGCCTTCAGCGTGCGTGTGGGTGCGTAAAACCGAGGCTCGGCGAGCAAACGAATCCCACTCATTATCTCATTTTGTTAAAAACCCTATCTGAAGTCGAAAAACGGCCATTTCAAATCCGTGTCATGTTTATGTGGAGTTGGAGAGCGACCGTACTTTTTTTAATGAAGTTCGAGTTTTAATAAAGTTCCCAAACGCATGGCAGATCCACCCGTGACCGTGCTCCGTCGGACGGTGCCCCCGGCTAATCCTTCCTTCCGTCTCTGGCAGGGACGCTCGCCTTCAAAAGTAGTGGGTTTCTCATCGCGATCATTTGCCAGCGACTTGCAAAACTCCTAACAGTTTTTAATTTACATTTGACATTTCCTATGCAAAAACAGAGCACTTAAAACATTTGTTTTCCAAGGTTTACTAAAAGTTTGACATCTTGACAAATGCGGGTTAACGCCGGTTACAAAGCACGTTCGGGGTAACTACTAACGTATGGATCGTTTGGCAAGCCGTGGCGTAGAGTTCCTGAATGCGAGGAGACCGCCTCGGACGTACAGTTGCCGGAATGCTGCGTTTCTGGGGATCTGTTCTTGCTGTAAGTGGCCGTGTGGCCATGGGCAGCTCTTTGACATCTGTGCTAACGCCGGGTAAGTCCCGACGGGGGAGTGAAGTCTATAGTAAGTGATGTTTCCTGTGGCCCGCCACAAACCCTGACGGCCACTGGTACGTGAGACTCAGTGTCCCCTCCAGAGGAGGCTCCGTCCATCCGCTAGTGTCCACTCGGGCCCTCAGGGTCCGCTGGCGCTGCCCATTTGCCAGGTCGTTTTTGTTCTGCAATTCGGTTCGAGCCAGCTGCAGCCCGGTGACAGCCAGCAGACACCCGCGGTGGAGGTGGCAGCTGCGGTGAGCCCCAGGGGACAAAGACTCTGAGGCAGAGCTGAGTGGGCAGGACCCAGAGGAGGTGGCGGTGCGTCAGCGGTGGGGACGCTGAGCGACAGTGCAGACATGGGGCCAGGCAGGCAGAGCGCCCACGTCACCTCACGCCCGCCTCAGGAGCCACCCCTAGACCTCGCCAGAGCGTCTCAGCCTGTCCCCAGGGCCTGAGAAGGGACAGGCCTCGAGGTGGTGGGGCCGGAGGGTCTCCAGGGTCACTTCCCCCATGGGGCTTGGGCAGCTCACTGTCGTGGCGACCCGTTTGTTCATGCCAGGGTAGGGGTTAAGGGCTGCTGAGGTCCCTGTGACCCGTTCGTTCATGCCAGGTCGAGGGTAAGGGCTGCTGAGGTCCCTGTGGCTGTAAGCGCTGGAGGCACATTCACTGTGAAGCGCCATCCGTGCTGGGCCCACACTGATGCCACTTGTTCCTCGGGCACCGGAGGCCGTCACCCGGGCCTGGGACCCGCTCAGCCACCTCCCGGTGCGGTCCCGGGCACCACCCCTTAGGATCTGGAGCCCGGAGGGAGATAACCTTCCATCCTCCAACTCAGACGTGGAAGAGACGAGGTTACGGGGGCGAAACTCGGCAGCGGCCGGAAGCAAGCAGCTCCGATCGCGCCCGGCCGGTTGCATTTCTCCTGCGGCGTTTTGAAATGCGAATCACACCCCTACCTCGGACATTGTGAGACGACTATTTTTATCCCCGCTGTAATCATCTAATTTGCTGATTACGGGTCTCCAATTGCCACAGAGAACTCAATTTTTGAAAGAATTGTCCTGTTTGATCAAATATGTTATTCCAGCAACGCAGCCATTTGTTCCACAAGGTTACCTGCCAGGCGGAGCTAACCAGGAGTAATAGCATTAGCGCCTGCACTTAAAGCCGAGCATTAGCTAATCTGCCTGTGACAATAGAGTCTTAAATATAATTTGCGGCAGACACTTCAGTTCCCCGGCCGACGGGCGGGCGCATTTCGCATTCAAAGCACGTGGATTGCGCGTCCCTTGTCGCCATTCCACGTTGAACTCCGGAAGTCTCCGGTGGCTTCCCAGGCTCTGTCCCCTAGAGCCCAAGATGGGAGGGCAGCTGCGTCCTTTATCGAATCAACACTCCTCCCCCCACCCCCACCCCCCCCCAGCCATTTCTTCCGGTGGCTGCCAACACCAACAATGGCGTCTGTCGCATGTGACTGTGCAGAGACGAACGAGTGGGATGCCGGCCTCCCTAGCGCGGTGCCCGTGTGCCGGGGAGCGGGGCTCACAGCGTGCGGGGGGTGGGGGAGAGCCCAGGTGAGCCTGGGGGCCAGGTGAGCGGGGGCGCTGGGAACGCTGAGGGCAGTGGCGTGATGAGGTGAGCGCACAGGGAGGCGGTCGGGCCCGCCCCAGCAGCCAACGGAAGTGTCGTGATGGTGGTCTGATGGGGCGGAGGAAGGAGGGGGATGGGGACAGGAGCCCCGTGGCGGGCCCTGACGTTAAGAGGGACAGTAGGTGTATCTGGCACTTCCAAGAAGGCTGCCCCGGAAGCAGGAGGCGGTGGAGGTGGCTGTGAGATGGGCTGAACCAGGGGAGGGATAGGGTGACCGGGGACGCTGAGGGCCCCTGGAGCGAGGGCCGTGGTCTCCTGGGTGGCGCGCGGCTCCCGGCTGAGCATGCGCACGCGGGCGCAGGGCGCCTGCCCGCGGCTCTGTGACCGCGGTGACGGCCGCGGCCGCCGCCATGCTCCTCGCTCGGGCAGCGAGCGTGCCGGGCGATTTGGGTGCGGGACCCCATGTGGTCTGCCCTTCGTTTTACGGGGCGAACACAACACTGTCACGCCGTGCCCTCTCCACGGCAGAGTCCCTGGGCTTGGAGAAGCCAAGCAGGCGACCGGCGTCACACTGGGAAGGGACAGAGCTGGTCCAGCTCCAGGTGACTCCCCGCAGGGCCCAGGCAGGAATGGGGGTCAGCGTGGGCCCGGGACGGGACGGTGTGTGTGTGGGAGGAGGGGAGACTGCGGCCGGCTGGGGGTGGGCGACAGGCTGCCCTGCAGGCGGGAATCGCTGTGGCCCCAGAGGACCTGGGCTGGCGGTCACTTGAGGGGGGGGCTCTGGAAAGAGTCTTGGATGCTGCCCACTCCTGTTGCTGCCCCTTTGCCTTCCTCCCCTCCGTCCCCAGACACCGGCCACTCAGGTGCTTTCCCGTGGCACCAGGAGGCCCAAGCGCTTGTCCCCTCGGCCTCCAGACGCAGCTCCGAGCCCCCTCCTCACACGCCGGCCCCCGCTGTGGGGCCTTGGTGATGCTGTCTCCGTCTCCTCCTCAGCTGCATCCACTGTCCCCACACACTGTCCCCACCGAGGCCACCGACGACAGCCATGTGGCTAAGCAGAGGGTCCCTTCCACCCCCTGGACCAGGCCATCTCAGCCACAGGGCTCTGCGGGCCCTGCTTTCTGCCGGGAGCTTTTCCCTTCTCTTGACTCCCCCCAATCCCCCCCCCGCCCCCCGACTCCCGCACACCAGGCGGCATCCCTTCCAGGCCCTTCTCCGCCCAGCATAAGCTGAAGGAGCCACAGCTGCATCGCCCTCGTCCTGCTACCCCCTGGGCAAGCCCACCACTCACGGGGAAGTCCCCTCACTGCCCTGCCCGGCCTCACACCTGCAGACTCGCCTGCACGCGCCACACACGTCACCGTCTTCGAGGAGAATGACGCCTCCTGCCACCTTCTGTGCTCTGGTGGAGATGGGAATCGGCGACACAAAATAAACACGAGAACCCCTCGATGCACAGGTCTCCGGCGAGAAACAGGAAAGCGCTGAGACCCTTTCTCTCCCATCGATGGGCAGGAAATAATGCAGTGACCACCACGGGCCCATCATCCCACTCTGCCTCACTGGCTTCAGCTCATTTTTTTGAAGCGAAGGCCCCCGACCCCGTGATCGTCCCCAGAAAAACCGCCACGCTGCGGGCAGCGCCGATGGTCCCCACACATCTGGTGAGACGTCCATCATTTCTATCTGGCTCCACAAGCTGTAGATTTACAGGAAACAATCCTCTGGGTGCTTTAAAGTTTCACATAAATGGAATCAAACCTTACGCATCATGGTAGCGCTTTATTGCTATTTATTGCAACATTGTTTTCAAGATTTACTGCCGTCAGTACGGGTGGGGTTGGCTTATTCCTTCTAACTGTGTCTCTGTGTGAACGTGCCACAATGTATCTGTTCGGTCCCATGCTGGCCTGGCAAGTAGGTTTCTGATGCTTTGCCACCACAAACAGCACCACCATCAACATGCTGATCCTCGGGGTGACATGTGTGAACCCTCTAGACCATGTCTCCAGGTGTGGACTAGCCATGACGAAGAGCGTGTGCTTTTACACCTTGGCTGGACCTGGTCAGCGACTCCCCAAATCGTGCCACTTTCGACCCCTCGCGGGGGTGGGTGTGCGTCTCTGCCTCCCGTACCTGTTCCCACGCTTGGCACCCCCGACGTCACTGCCCACTGACGTGGCTACTGTTTAGCTGGACAGGATCGTCTCTGAGCATGAAAGTGGCCCGTGTTTGTCATGAGATGTTAGAATATTACAAACACACCATGGAAATGGAGAATCCCCCAGAGATGCCGTTCTTAACACTTTGGGCGATAAAACTGTGTAGATTGCTCTATAATTCTCTCTTTGCATACACTAACCCATGAATAAATAACAACATTTGCTGTTTTTCTGCAGGGCTGTTTCATCCGATGGGATCACCTCGAAGCGGCTTACCACGCACACGCGTGTCTAGACGCGCTCTCTCTCTGTTATTCTTCAGTGATCGCCTGCCAATCGATTTCATGGCCTCGCAGGTAATTTCCGAGCCTGGCACATAACAGGTGCTCATTGCAGGTCTGCTCCGTGAGTGAAAGGGCAGATGGGTCGATTCTGACGCGCATGGAACTTCTCGTTGCTCCCCGCCCGGAGCAGACAGGATGAACGCCACTTGCAACAATCCACACTAAGGTTGAGAAGCAAGACGATCAGAGTCACGGGTTGGGGCCCCGTGCCCAGCGTGCTTCTGAGGGGAGGGGCCGTGCACCAGGGACCCTCCCCCTTCCTGGAAGGGCTGGCAGGGCGGCTGAGGCACGCGAGCCGGGCTCCAGTCCACCGTGACATGGACAGCGGGACAGACGACCCCTCTCCCGGACCGCGACAGGCTGCCCAGCCGTGCCACCCCTTCCTCAGAAGAAGACGGAAGCTGAAGGGAACGAATCCCGGCAGCGCAGCCTGGGTCCCCTGTGCGTCCCTCTGCGTGGGGCGCTGACGGCCCGGCAAGCTTGCCCTGAGATTCTGCATCTGCGCATCCCGTCGGCGGTGACGGAGGTGGGGTCCCTGTGTCAGTCCAGGTGAGATTCAGGACGCCCGCCCGTCGGGGCTGCAGGGCTGCTGCTGCTGTGGGGTCCGTTGTGTTTGGGCTGCAAAGGGCCTTCGGCACATGCGACCCAGCCTTTGTGACTTAGCAGAGGTCACATGGGGCCTCCGTGGGGCAGCGCCCACCGCCGGCCGCAAGCCTGTCCCCCGAGGCCCGCTTGGGGCTCCCGCCCCGCTGAGCCTCACCCAGGTGCTGTGGGTCCTCGTGGGCAGACAGGTGTCCTCCTACTGGGACGCGTCACAGGTCCGGGGCGGGGGGGGTGTGTTTCGGGGAGAGTGGCAGCGGGGACACTTTGTCCCAGAGGCACAGACGGGTCTGAGACCCGGACAGCGCTTGGGCCCGAGCCGAGCTCTGCACGCGCCTGGCTCCCACGGGGCCTTGGGCTTCAGGCGCCCGGGGTTATGGGGTCAGTGGGGCTTTCCCGTCACCCCGGCCTCGCTCTGGGCCTCGGCTTCCCCGTCTGCCCCTGGCTGGAGAGGCCGAGTGTGGTGTCAGCGTGCACCCCGGTGCCGCCTCCCGGGGTCAGAGCTGCTTTCTGTTTCTCTTCCAACTCCCCTCGTCCAGGTGGTGACGAGTGACGAGAGCGTGGGGCGTTTCCAGGTTTGGGTGACACTTCAGGGAGCTCCCTCACTTCCTGTGGTGCAAGGTTTCGTTTCTCTAGCTGTCAGGAGGGAGGGGGCGGAGTCAGACTGGCAGGTGGAGGGGCTGACAGCAGCTCTGGCCCTCCCGGCCTCCTGGTGACCCCAGGACGACCTTTGACCCTCAGCCCACAGAGGGCATGCCAAGGCCAGAGCTGGGGCAGGTGTCATTTCAGGACTGCTCCCCGGAAAAGGTCCCCCACCCCGGGGGGGCTGATGCCTGGCCCTGCTGGTGGCTCTGGGCGTGGTCCTGGGTGGTGGGGACCCCTGGGTCCCCTCAGAGCCTCAGCCCCGGGGGGACAGGCTTTGCTCTTCCTTGAATGGGGCCCTGTGCTGCGCTGCTGGGAGACCCCCCCCCCGTTCTGCCCCAGACGGGGAAAACGGGGGCGTCGGCAGACAGATTGCAGTGGCAACGCTGAGTCCCCGACCGCGGTGGCCGTTTCTGTGGGGCGCATTTCGGCGACGTCCGGGGCACCTGAGTGATGGGGACCCGCGGCTGGGACGGGTGCAGACGCCGATAAGGACTCGGGAAGCACAAAGGCGGCTGGGCGGGCTTATTAATTATATTTCTTTCATTCCCGTGACAATGGCCCGCCAGTAATCGATGCTGAATGGGCCCAATTGATGCTAACGACTTTGTCCCTTTGTTTCTGTTAAAAAAAGAAAAGGTTTGTCTGTCTGCCCAGGCTAGCGAGCCCCCGGAGCCCAGCTCGCCCTGGAAGCCCTCATCCGGTCCCCTCTCCTGCCCTCTCTGTCCCCGGCTGTCCCTGGCAATGCCAACAGCAGCCTTGCCCGGCAGTGGCCATTTGCTGGGTTCCCAGGCCCTGTCCCCCCACTCCGCTCTGGAACAATCCCACCTGAGATGCTCCGAGGCGGGTGAGGCAGCCTCTCTTTGGTGGAGTCACAGGCCCTGTGTGTGCGTGTGCATGTGCATGTGTGTGTGCACGCGTGTGCATGCGCGTGCGTGTGAACGTGTGTAGCAGTGTTTCAGAGCCAAGGGCCCCTCTTGGTGCATCTGAAGTCACATTTCTCACCCAAGGGTTCTTTTTGAAGAAAGAGAGGAAAAACGGGTTTTATGCGCTGCCTTCCTCCCACGATCTCTGTCGTTACTAGATTTTCTTATTTGGCATAAGTTAGAGAAGTGCTGGGGACACAGCGATGACTGCAGGAGTCATGGGTCATGTGCCCACATCTGTCAGTCCCCAGTCCCCAGGGGACTGGTTGGGAATGGCACTGAAAAGTCCCCAGAATTAAATGTGCCGGCCCTTGATATCCTCTCCCCTCCCCCAGCATGGCCCCCCGCCCCCTGCGTGCTCCCGTCCAGGGCAGTGCACACCAGGCCCAGGAGAGGGACCTGAGGAAAGCCTCCAGGTGACAAAATGGTGTTCCTGCTACACATGAGCAAGACAGGCGCACATGCCTGACACTCGTGCTACCCCTGGGACCCAGGCTCACGAGCACGGGGGGTGTGGGGTAGTACAGACGCCGGGGACAGCCGTCGGTTAAAATCCGAGCCCCACGCAGGACTGTCACCTGGGGTACCCCAGAACAGGCTTTCCTCCTGCCCCCACTTCACACTCACACGCCCCCACCAGGAGCCCTGGTGTGTGGGAAGACCCCAGAGGGGTCCCAAAGTGGCCACCTCCACCTGCAGCCCAGACAGGGGGTTCTGGAATTTCTGAGCCGCTGAAAGTGGGGGCCAAGGGCACAGGCGAGGGTGGACCTGTAACTGCAGTGCACTGAGGCAGTCGGGAGGGACCGATGTGACAACAGAGGGGTCACAGCTTCCCCCACACACACCCCCGGCAACCCCCTCCTCTACCTGCCTCCCCACCCTCCAGCCCACTCCTCCCAGGTAGCGGGGACCGATGTGCACAGCGGGTGGCCCGGGCCCCTCCTGCCACCCTTGGTGGAGCCAGGGCTGGGAAGACAGTTGCTGAGAATATGGGCGATGCTCGGGGGTGGGGGGGGAGGGGGAGGCCCCATGTGCTCACTCGCCCTGGCAGCTGCCGGCCCCTGGCACACGCCGCAGCTATGGAAATACCAGCACTGCCGCCCCAGCTCCTGGAGAGAGTCGCAGGCTGGCAGCCGGCAGAGCGAGCCCACATTTGAATTTCATCTACGGACGCCGCTTTCCCGACACGCTCCAACCCGCACAGATGGCCCCTCACACCACGGAGTAAAAATACCAGAGCCCGCGATTCCGGGCTCTGTTCTTCCTCCGGGCAGATGTGCTGCTGTGCGTTCGGGAGGCGCTCTGCCTGCGTCCCCCCCCAACACGCTCGCACCCCTGCTGGTGTGTGGCAGGGAGCGCCCAGGCCCTGTGGGGGTCCAGAGGGGTGCTGGAGTGGAAGTTTGTCCCCCAGACTGGCCGTCTTGTCACCCATGGGATGGTTCTGGGACTGGGGCGAGGCCTCAGGTACGATCCTGGTGGAAGCAGAGGCGGGAGGCCAAGGGCAGGTGGCAGGTGAGAGCGACGGGAGCTCTGGGGGCTCCTGGGTTTTGGAACCACCCACCCCAAACCCGTCAGCCCCAGGAGCTTCAAGGACCCACTGGATTCCTACCACCAGTGTTCGCCGAGAGCCTCCATGCCAGGCCCTGGGGATGCAGTGATGCACAAGGCAGGCCCAGGGGACACGCAGCCAAGGTCATCCGGGGCCTGGCTGGCCACAGACTCTGCTCAGGAAGGCCGGAGTAGGGGGCCAGGAGAGAGACCAGAGGGGACACTGTGGGAGGCAGCCATAGGGCGGGGCCACCTCTGATGAGCCACGTGACCTGGAGCCCCGGCTGTGGGAGCAGCCCGCCCCTGAGGCCGGCCCACCGCCAAACCCCCAAGTTTCCTCTCTGCTGTGCCCTAGGTCTCCCCGTGTTCTGGCCTCCACCTTTCTCTTCCTCAGATAAGCAACCGTGACCCCTCAACCTGCTCTGGGGGAAAAAGGCAGAGCTCAGAGGGCCCTCAGCAGCCAGAGCCCCGGGCCAGGGCCCCCGTGCACAGAGCCTGCTGCCCCCCGGAAGACCACCCTGGGTAGACGGCTGTCTCTCACAGGACACGGTCCAACACACTGCAGCCAAGGGAGGCTCCCCACAGGTGTGGCCGTTGGTCCTGGGACTGGGGTGGGGCAGAGGAAGCCACTCCATGGGCGAGGGACATGTTGGGGCTGGCCAGGAGGTCAGTGAGCGGGAGGAGGCACCTGGGAGGGTTCGGCTTCCGGCCACCGCGCAGGCCAGCGACACGGCCCTGACCTGCCGCAGTGAACGCATCCGGCTGGGTTGCCGTCTGAAGGCGCCTGCATGGAAAAGCGGGGAAGAGCTGGGGTCAGGGGTCGGGACAGGGTAAGACAGCAGACGGGTGCGGGGCCCCCAGCCCGCTCACCCCCTGACTGTGTGCAGGCACGCTCCTCCAGGCCTTAGTCTCACCATTTAATTCGCCCACAACCCCACTTTAGAGGAGAGGGAGGTGCAGAGACTTGCCCGAGGTCACATGGGTGGGGGGACTGGCTTCGGGACTCAGGGTCACACTGCAGGAGGAGCCCAAGCTTGATTAATCAATCACGTTGTGAACCCCAAACGCAACTAAGGGTCAGGGCCCAGGTGTCCGCTCCGGGACCACGGTCCGTCCTAGGGCCGCCAGGCCTGAAAAGAGCGCTCCTCTACCCCCCACTGCTGGGGACCCCGCTTCCCCTGGCTCCTCAGCACTCCGCCCTCCCCTCCCAGGCCACCCCCGCCACCGACCCCGCGTGCGGGCCTCCAGGCCACGCGGAGGATGGAGGGGGAGGAAGCGGAGGAAGAGGGGGGCGGCCTGGGACAGGTCGCCTGCGAGGTCGCCTGGGCGCCGCCCGCTGCAGGGGACCGGAAGAGACGGGCGGGTCCTGGAGAGGGGTCCCCCGCGTGAGCGGCGACGCGGGGCCCGAGGCCCCTCCAGCGCCATGCCCGTCACGCCCGGGCGGAAGCCGTCGCGACGACGGCGCGGGCGCCGCCCTTGGGCCTGCCCCCGAGGCGGGCGGCAGCGCGGGCCTCACTGCGCGTCCCGGGGCAGGCACGGTCCCCAGGGCGGAGGCAGGACTCCGGGAGCGGGAGCCCCGTGTGCGGAGCTCGAGCGTGGTCGGGGCGCGTTGGTCCGCGCGCCCCGCTGCGCTCCGCGCATCCGCCGGGCACGGTGCGCGCCTGTCACAGGTTTGTTAGGTCCCCTGCGGCCGGGCGCGGCGGGAGAGCCGGCCTCCGCGCCGCCTCTCAGGGCGGTGCGCGCAGAACGGGGGAACCGGGGCTCCGCGGGGCTCCCCGCCGCCTCCGGGGCCCGCGCAGGCCGCGCGCGCGGCCGCCGGCCAGCCTCGGGGCGCCGCCTCCGCTCCACGTGCGCGTGTTTACCCACGTGACCCCGCCCCGCCCTCTGGCCCCGCCCCGGCCCCGCCCCGCCGCAGCGCGCTCCGCGGGAAGGGCGGGGCCTCGGTGGGCGGGGCAGGGGTGGGCGGAGCCTCCTCCGCGCAGGCGCACCGTCGGGTCCGCCCGGAGGAGCGCGGGGCTGCGGTCCCCTCCGCGGGCTGTGCGCGTGTCCTGCCGCCGCTGGAGTCAGGCACGCGGGGCGCGGTGTGCGAGTCCCCGCGCCCGGGACCCTGAGCACGGGAAAGCTCAGACCTTCGCGCAAGGGCGCGTTCACTCCCAGGGTCCTGTTCCACTGGGGCCGAGCCAGCCACTCCTTCCTCCTCGGTACTTGTCCCCTTGTCCGTCCTCGGCGCCCTGCCCCTCCAGTGTGGGTGTCGCACGGGGCGTGGGTCTGGGGCGCGCGTCCGCTCCCCCGTTTTTCCTCCCACCCGAGAGTGGGCAATCGTGACAGTTCTTGCCGTGGCTAACCCACATGTACCGGACACTTAGTTCTGAGTTCTTTGTGAACATCCGCTAACGCCACTGCGGGCCCATCACGCCTGCGTCTCTAACCCCTGGCCCAGGCCGCTGCCCTGAGCTCAGTCTGTCCACGCAGGTGCACACCGGATCCCCCGCGGAAGTGAGCAGACATGTCTGGGAGCCCACCTTCCTTCCCCACATCTGTTTACCCCCCGATGTCCCCTTAATGAACGGTGTCACCACGCGCCCAGCCCGGCAGCCAGCCCCGAAACGGGCTTCCGCCTTGGCTCCTCACCCCCAAATCTAATGGGACCCAGAATGCCATCCCCCAAATCTCTGCCACACTCATCTCCGCGGCCCCAGGTGGGACTGCGTCATCGTCACCTAGGCGACCGCAGCTGTTCCCCGTGGAGCCCTCCCCGCCCCTCTCCATCCGGCCTTCCGGTACAGCAATCCGCCCCGAAGGCGGGTGTCTAACGGCCACGCGCACCTGCTGCGAGCACTGAGCTAAAACTCGAACCTCTTCAACCTTCTCCAAAGTCCGAGGGATGACAAGGAAGCTCGCTGGCCCTGCCCGGTGTTCACCACGGTCCCTGAGAGTCTCGGCCAGCGCAAGGTGAGAAAACCGAGTGCGGTGTGAGGGTCAGAAGCAAAAAGTCGGTGTAGTTATTGTCAGATGAGCATCAGCTTGGGAAAGGAGAGTCCACAGACGACCTAATAAGAAAGTTTAAAAAGGGGGTCCCTCGTGTAAGGTCAGAATATGGAGCCGATATGGGTTTCCCTGCAATAATAATACATTTCTTGAAAACGTAATAAAAATAAGATATTCTGTACGTTACTGAAATACGCAACGTACGTAAAAAAATGCGTAATGAAAATTGCACAAGATCTTAAGGAGGCACGTGTAAAACTGAAAACTACAGTAAAAAAAGACTTGCATGCACAGAGAAATAATGGAAGACGTCTTAATCTTGAAAGAATCTATATATTCAATGCAATTCCAGCAAAAATGCCAGCCCAAGTGGATCGGAATCGGGAAACCGGTTCTACAGGGCGTGTGCAAGGAGGAAGGTCCGTGATCTGTTGAGAGAATTTAGAAAAAAGAACACAAAGAAGGTCTTGTTGTACGGGCCTTCAAACAGATTACAGAGCCGCAGTGATGAGTGTGATGTCGGTACAGAAACAGAGGAGTGGGATGGTTTGGAGAGTTCGGAATATTTCATGCACCGATGGTTCACTTGGAATGTGATTGACACAAAATCACAGATGACTAGAGAAAGGCTGGATTATTTAGTAAATGGCACTGGGAATACTGACTTTCTATAATAGAGAAAATAAAATGGGATCCCTACCTCATACCATATGCACAAACTCCAAATAGATTAACTATCTAATCATTAAAAGTTAAAAAAATAAAGGCAATAAGTGAGAACGTAGGATGATATTTCTGTGATAGGACAGGATTTATCACGACCTCTGAGGCTGACTCCACAAGGAGGAAAACTGGAGATAACCCCACCGAAATGGTAAATCCTGCTTTACTATAGAAAAAACGAACGTATTAGCTGACAAGCTAGGAGAAGATAGCCTCCATGTCTTAAACCGACACAAGGCTGTAGCTAAGAACAATCAAGAAACTCCTGAAAATCAGTCCAAAAAAGAAAGGAAACCTAATTAGAAATAATAACAATAATGGGCAGAGGATATGTCCAGGCCACTCCCGGAAGGAGAAATCAGAATGGCAAGGTGAGCAAAGAGGCTCGTCCCCAGCGGTGATCAGAGAAAGGCAGCTAAGGAACGAGGCGCCACATCGCCCCCACGAGGCGACACTGCTCAGCGGGTCAGGCGGGAGAGCATGTGCGTTCCGTGCTGCTGCTGCCAGAAGAGCTGTAGGGTCCCCCACGAGGGACCTGGACGAGGACTAGTTGGTAAATGAAGATACTGACCTTCGCGGAGAATGAGATTGCCCAGCGCCTGGCCTCAGGAGGGCGGCACTTGGTGACTAAAGCTGAGAGCAGACAAAAGGACTCTGATCCACTTTCTCAGAGTGAGCCAAGGCCAGGGAAGACGTCTGCCTCTGGGCCTTCCTCACCTGTCCTCCTGCCCTCCCACCAGGAGGTGCACTTGGATTTGGCAGGGGAGAGTGTTGACAGGTGCCCTGCGAACGATTAGGCCTATTTTCACTTTCATATAAGGAGGCAGAGGCCAGAGGGTTCAAGAATGTGTCCCAGAGTCAAGGCAGGAAAGATTCAGAGGGCCGAGCTTGGACTTTGGAGCGCAGACACATGGGTTCTAATCTCCTCTACTTCCTAGAGACTTGAACTTGGGCAGAAAGCCCAGCCGCAGTGAACCTTGCTTTTTCCTCCTGGTGAGAGGGGAATAAAAATAAGGCCTCGCTTAGAGCTGGCATCGAGCATCAAAGGAGAGAAGGCATCTGAAACCAGCTCTCTCCCTGTCTCTGTCCCTCTGTCTGTCTCTCTCTCTCTGTCCCAGAATGAACAAATGGGGACTTCCATTCTTTGGGGGTCTTCACCCACTTTTCTAACCACCAGATAGCAGTCTGGAGGCCTTTCAGGAGAAGCTCGGAGCAGGGAGCAGGGAATGCACCTCGTAAGTGGCAAATGAAGGCCTCAGGTCCGGAGGGGTCAGGAGGGGACCCCTCCTGGCTTCAGGCGCGGGTGGAGCTTTGAACCAGTAGTATTTCGGGGGGTGCCCGGCTCTGGAAGCGGTGGAGCAGCCTTCTGCGGGAGGAGGGCGGGGCTGGGAAGCCTTCACCTCAGCCGCCAGTCTCAGCATCTACGTTGTGCTGTCTGGACCACGGCAGCTGTCCAAGGAGTCTTGAAATCAGGTACTGAAACTCCTCCAAGTTTATCTTTCTCTTTTTTAAGTTGCTGTAGCCATTTTAGTCTTTTTCATTTTTATGCAAAATTTAAAATCGGCTCGTCATACCGGAAAGCCTACTGGAGTACAAATTGGGATTGCCTCGAATCTAGAGATCCATTTGGGAAGAACCGACATTTTCAGTGTTGAGTTCTTCGATCGACGAACACGGGCTCTCACCCCATGCTCTTGCAACAGGGTTTTACAGATTTAAGTGCACAAACCTGAAACGTAATTTGTTAGATTCACCCCTCAGTATGTATGTCATGTTTAATGCCATTTTAAATAGTATCGGTTATAAAATTACAGTTTGTAATTTTGGGGTATATTCTGAGGGATTTCTGCATAGATGCTCACGTCTTCCGCGACTGCAGTTCGTTGTGGGTGTCCCTCTCCGATCGGCGTGCCGTGGGCTCCTTCCCCGTCTGGTGTCCCCGGCTGGGACTTCCAGCGCTGAATGTGAGCAGCGAGGGGACCCTCCCTGCCCTTTCTGGATCTCAAAGGGAGCATTCCTTCTCCCCCACTCAGGATGACGTTGAGGCCTGTCAAAGATGTATCAGTTTCAGAAACTTCCTCCTTATCCCTTGCTTGTTGAATCTGTCTCTCCTTTTGAAGTGTGAGTAGGCATTGCAGTTTTTCAAATGTGTTTTCTGCTTGCCTTGGGATGATCATGAAGTATTTCTCCTTTATTCGATTAGAATGGTGAATCCGTTGGTTTTGCATTTTAAACAGAATTCCCGCGATAAAGCCCACTTCTATGTATTTCTAGATTTGATTTGCTAAAATTTCATTGTGGGTTTCACGGCAGCTTGCAGGAGGGATGTTGGTCTGTGGTGCATGTGTGCATGCGTGCGTGCGTGTGTGCATGCGTGTGTGCATGTGTGCATGCGTGCATGCGTCCCCTTTGACCCCAGATTTTGTGGGCTTCAGTTACATGCTCCTGTGCCCAAAGAAGGGAGAAGACGTTTCTCAAAAGAGAACTTATTAACTTAATGGGGGCCCTTGTTCTGGGAGAGCAGGATGAAGGGGGCCTGGTTTGCTCTGATAACTGTGGATCAGAGGGACAAATGGCCATCTCAGCGGATGCCAGCAAGTGTAGATGTCCCAACCATAACCAGTGGGTTTCTCTCCACACATGGGATGGTGACATCAGTATTTTTTTTTGATGCTGTTTCTTATAGTTTGTATTTATCTCCTGAGACTATCTTTTTATTTATTATGAGCATATTTTCCATTACGTTCATTGCATACTTATAGGAGCTGCCTTAAAATGATTGTCCGCTAATTCCAACATCTCCGAGTTGCATTATGTTTGGTATCCACTGACTGTCTTTTCTGGAACTTCCAGCCAGTGGGACTTTTCTATCCAAAGTTTTCTCTCCAAGCTTTAGTTGCTCTACGTGGGGAGGCCTGGGGCCTGGCTTCCTGCAGAAACCTGTGACAATAGCAAACTTAAGCTGTTCACTTCGGCCAAGTCCCGACTGTCCCCGGGGTCTGCCTTGGAGTCCCGCCCCAGGGCCTCGCTGTAGTGTTAGAATCTGCGGTTGTCGCCTGCAGAAGGGTTGGTCAGTTATTTGGCCCTCACCAGAGAGTAGCACCTCTGAGGAATGACACTGGAGGGCCGAGAAGGACCCTCCTCCTGCCAATGTCCCCAGTGTCATGACGTCGTTAGCTCCGAAACTGGATGGAGAAGAGGCTGGGGAGGAGACGCTCAACTGACTGAGTTGAAATCTGAAATCACTGGGCAAAGCGCCAGGCGTCTGAGGAAGCCTGGAACCGTCTGGAACCGCTTCTCCGCCTTCGTGTGAAACGGAGGTTCGATTCTCAGCCGTAGAGTACCAGGGAAATTGCATTTTCCCGTCCATCCTGCAGCCAGGAAGAACCTTCCCTCCCGCATGTGCGGAGGGAGCGACCTGCAGTCGGCGGCTGCGGGCGGCGGAGGCCGGTGGCGGCCGGTGGCGTCGCCACTGTCGTGCTGGCACTCCGCGTTTGCGTCAGTAGAACGGTGGGGGCGGGGAGGCCGAACCCCAAAGCCTTCTCACGCTTTGGCACCTGCACCGTGCGCTCTTTATGACTTTCCGAGGCCGTACACTGTTTCTGACAGAGGCCCTTCCTGTGACAAAGGGACACGTATCAGGAGGTGAAGGGTGGCAAGCCCTGAGCCCCGCCTCATTGCTCCCGCGGCTCCGCCCCCCCCAGGTCCCAGGTCCCGGGGGCTCCCTGCCGCCCCCGTCAGGGGAGCTCTGGGACTGCAGGCGGAGCTCGGGGTGCTGACTCGCCGACCTGCCCTGGTCCCTAAAAGCTCCTTGGGCTCTAGGTTGGATGACGCCTGAGGCTTTGCGAGGACTGGGCAGGCAGAACCTGGGTCACCCAAATCTGACCAGTGTGCTTACTCGATCTTATTTTTTCCTTTGAAATTTGTATTTATGTAAGAATTTCAGTTTCTGCCTCTGCCTGGAAGCAGCGAGCCATCCTGCGGACAGAGTCCGCATCTGCCCTGGACTCATCTATCGCTGGGTTTTTAACCCAAGACGAGGCTGGCAGTGTGCGCCACACTCTCGGCCTGGCAGGTCCTGTGGGAAAGGAGCCGCTTTCCCAGGGATGCCAGCAAAAGTCTCAGGGCCGAGCCTCATTGGGCGGTGCTGGGTCACGTGTCCGTCGCTGAGCCAATCACTGAGGCCAGGGAGGTGGGGCTCTGGTTGGCCGGCCCTGTAGTCAGGCCCGTGTTAACAGAGACAGAAAGGGGGTTCCCCAGGAGCAGGCTGGGCAGCGCCGAGGGCAGAAAGCCGGGGTGCTGCACGAGGATGCAATCGACCAACTTCTCCAGAGACCTTTCCTCCAAATTCTAGGCCCAGGACGCCGTCTGTTGCTCGTTTCATCCTGCTGCAGAGCATAAGCGCTGCTATCTGTGAGCTGCGCCTTGTTTGCGATCAGGGCGCTGAGGTTCAGAGACGTGAAGTCCCTTCCGGTGAGCGGGGTGGTCCTGATTGCGGGCCGGGTACCATCCACGTGACCTGGCCCCTCATCGACCCCCCCAGCCCCTCCCCTCTGCCTGCAGCCCCGACACCCAGGAGACTGCTCTTACTTCCAAAGAGAAAAACTTGGCAGTAGCCATGAGTTGAGATGACTTGATAAAATATTTCTTGTTTTCTCAAGTTTACATAGCCCAAGTTTTCACTGTTGCTATGGGGTGGGCTGGCAGAGAGATGAAAATAAATCTGTGTCATTTATTTTTTCTATGCGTCAAGTCTATTTCCGCTTGATTCATGCGTCCGTGCGCGCGCGCACACACACACAGACACACACACACACACAGACACACAAACACACACATGCTCGCACATATAGGCTTTAATAAAATACTTAAACCCCTTCAGTGCTCTCTGTGGAAGGAATAAATATGGACTGTATTTCAACTTCTGTTCTTTGAAATACCATATGGTCTGCCCTGCGAGCTTAAAATACTCCGGCGAGCGGGGGCTTCCACGAAGAGCAGGCCAGGTGGAGCGTTCCCCGCCAATCTCGCAAGGTTAATTAAGCCTTGAATACCGTGCGGAGGGCCCCCCGCGCCGGGAGCGGGCGCTGTCGGGGCGGCTGCCCGTGGGCCGGCCCCGGGGAGACGGGGCACAGAGGCGGCCGGCGGGGCGGGCTGGGCGCTGCCGGACCCGCCTGTGATGAGCCGCTCGGGGGGGCGCTCAGATACGCACAGTCTGCGCCCCCCATAATCAGGAATAACAGGCTGATGGTGTGCATGAATAACTAAGTTTGTCATTGTGGTTAGTTTTCCTTCAAAAAGGAGCCCCCCTCCCGGTCTTTCCGGGCCAATGCATATTTATAAAGGGCAGGGAAATAAGCCGGGGGTGGGGGTGGGTCTGTGCACCCCGGGGTCGGGGAGGCCAGGCGCAGGCCAGGCTGGCAGCTTGAGGACAGAGCTCCGAGGGGCCGAGGGGGGGTGGCCGGCCTGCCAGGACACTTTGGGCAAGCCCTCTTCTGGGGCTTGACTCAGGCCTCAGGGACCCTAAAACCCCGCCGTCTGGGAAGGAGGCTGCACCCCCAGTCAGAGGGAGACACCTGTGGGCGCCATGAGCACGTATATTTTGGGTAAATTCCTTCGTTTCCTTGTGGAAAGCGTTCCCTTCGGAATTAAAAGCTTTCGGATGGTTCACTGGGGACATTTTCAGCAGGCTGCGGCTCTTGGAACTGCACTGGGACACTCCTTTCCCACCCTTTTGCAAGGCTGTCCCCTGGGGCTCGGAGTGCTCAGGCCCCCCTTCCCGGGTGTCCCACACCTCTCAGGGGAGCCGGGTAGGGGTGAGGGGGGCCCGCTCAGCAACCTGCAGTCACCTGTTTCCTGGAAGCACCCCAGGCCTCCTCTCTCCAGTGGCCAGCAGGTGGCAGTTCTGAGCCTCCCTCCTGCCCAGGGTCCCCAGGCCTTTCTGTCCCCACAGCAGAGGCCCCCAGGTCCTGGCATCCAGGCCCCAGTGCAGTAGGAGGCTAGATGGGGCAGCCTAGAGGTGCCCTGCTTGGGACGGCCCACCCACTCCTCCCATGCCTGGGTCCCCACTCAAGGCGGGTGGGCTTCCTGGAGGAGGTGACATCTTAGGCAAGTCCCAAAGACAGCAAAGGATTTCAGGCAGAGGGAACAGAATGTGCCGAGGTTCAGAGGGCACAGACCCCAGAGCTTCGAAGAACTGGTGTAGCTGGGATGTAGGGTATTGGGATGGGAGCAGGGGGCGGGTCAAGATAACGCTTGACACTGTCGGGGGATGGGGGTGGTGAGCTGGGCCGCGGCAGCCTGACTGAAGAGTCTGAACTTTATTTTGAGGACAGTGGGGACCCCCGTCCCCCCAAACCATCAGGACTTGCCCTTTGTGAATATCACTGTGGCTGCAGCTGCCTGCATCTCATTATAACTCTCCCCGCCCACACACGGCAGGTGGCAGGTGTGTGTTGGTGTGTACGTGGTCCGGGTAGATTCTGACCTGCAGAAATTGGGTCCTGCCTATTTCACCTCCCTGGGGCCCAACCAGAGAGACCTCCATCCACCTTGGTGACACACGACATTCCTAAACGGCAAAGCCCGGGCTAGCTGCGAGCACTAGCTACTCGGCGATGCTGCCCAGGTGTCCCCTCCCACAGGTGTCCCCTCCCGCAGGTGTCCCCTCCCGCAGGGGAGGGGAGGCCAAGGCTGCACAGGCTCCACTCAGAGGGCCCAGAAATGGCTCATGGCTACTGAGGCGCGTGTCCACCAAGTCACATCCGCTTCTGTATTTAACATTTCAATATTTAATTAATTCAATGTGGCAAATATTTAATTAAACGCCATCAAAGCCACTGTGACACTCCACTTTGCATAATTCAAAGGCAATAGAGCCTTCTCTCGGGCTCCCCTCATCAATACTGCCATCAGCGCCCCCGCCCCCCCGCCACCCGCCTGGTGGGAGAGAGCCCCACTCTGGAATGTGATTCTGAGACTCAGAGCACGCCATGCCCTGGGCACTTCTGTTTGATTAGACATTAGGCTGGGTGTGCGTCGACAGAGAGTCTCCCCACCTCTACCCAGTGGCCCCCCTGCCCTGCCCTGCCCAGCCCTGCCCTGCTCCCTGTGTAGACGCAGTTGAGACTGGCTCTCATGTCCTCGTGGCCACCAGGCTTCCTGCCCGTGAGAGCAGATTCCGACCTGGGCTGCGTGGGGCTGGGGGATGAGAGATCCAGGCCGGGCCACTTGGACCCCTTCCCCAGAATTCTTCTAACTGGAGTCAGAGGGGAAAGGCTGTTACTGCCACCGGCTGTACGGCTGGGGCCTGCGTGAGGCCAGCCCGTAGGAGAATGACTGTGGCACGCACAGAGAAGAGACGGAGCTTACAATAGCGGGACAGTTGTCTGGCCCCTTGATCCAGCTATGCCTGAGGCAGACTCCGCTGTTCTCTCTGCGCTAAGACAGACGGGTCAGTAAGTATCTCGTGAGTTTAAGCCAATGGAAATCATTTCCCTGCCACAACCAAAAGGGGCGTGGGCCACACCCCCATCACCACCGTGCTCCTTGTTGACAGACGAAATGACTTAATTGTTTAAGTGATACCCGCCAGCGGCTCAGACACCTGCCAGCGAGGATGCCGGCTTCCGGGAATACGGCCCGGGTCTTCAGGAGGAAGCAGGCATCCCTGCAGGCGAGGGCGTGCCCCTGGCGACAAGGCCGGCTGCTTCCGGAGCTGCTGGGCCGGGCTGCGATGCTGGCGCCGCCTCCCGCCCCGGCCGGGTCCATCTGGGTCCGTCTGCGTCTGTCCCTGCTCTGCGTTCTACCCGGTTGGCACGACTTTCCAGAAGTCCTTCCCGTGGGGCCCCGGGTCCCCGTCCTTACGAAGGGAGGCATCAGAGCAAGAGACTCTTTCTTCCCAGGAGGTCAGAAGTTCCAGGGTCAGCTTCGATCCGACGGGCTTTGGTGCTGTGCCCACTCCTGGGCTGAGCCCTCTGGCCACGGCTGGACACAGTAACCCGCCCAGCTGAGTAACGTGGCCCCCCAGAGCAGGAACGGAGTCAGATGGATTCTGGGGGGGGGGGACGGGTCCCCCATCAAAGCCGTGGTGCCATTGCCACAAGGAGAGAGAGTGGATGTGAGACAAGGAGGGTCAGGAGGGGCCTAGACTAGGGTGACACGCCGCCCGGGGCCCTCGCCCTGCACACAGCGCCCTCCAGATGCTGGCGTGGGGACATCGTGGGGTGCCCGCCTGGAGGAACATCGGGGTTATCATCACTCACCCCTTCCCCTGCTTGGAGGGTGCTCATGGTGTGGGTGATGGGGGTTCCTCACAGCCAGCCTGCTGCCCTGGGAAAGCACCTACTGTGTGCCAGACAGTCAGACTGGGCCGGTGTGGGTCTGCGCAGCCACTGACCAGGCCCGGCGGGGCGGGCGCCCAGCGCGGGGTGCTCACCGCGAGTCGGGGGCGGGGGCGGACCCGAAGCCGAAGGGTCGGGAGTCGCGGATAACCGAAAGTAAAGAACACGACCAGTAACAAATGACACATATTTATCGTGCTCATTGTTTACTATCTGGCTCCCGCCTGTTTCGGTTATCTTAGGGCGCGGCCACCCCCCCCCCCCCGAAGTCAGTAGCTTCGGGCAACAGCAGTGTGTTACTTTTAACGACCACGTGGGTGGCCGGGCCCCGCCGGCCGCCGTGCTCCGTGGGGCGTCGCCGGGCTCACTCAGATGGCCGCCGTCTGCCAGCCAGGAGCCTGGCCAGAGCTGGGACACACTGCTTGCGTGTCTAGTGCGTCAGCTCTGGTGGCTGGAATGGCCGGTGGCTGGCCGGGCTCCTCGCTGGGCAGGGCTGTGGGACCTCCCTAAGGGACCCCGGCCAGAGGCCGCCTGTCCTGCTGCATTCTGTTCGTCTGAGCGAGTCTCGGGGCCAGCCCAGAAGCTGGGCGAGGGGATGAGCCCCCCTCGGTGGAGAGGGGAGCACAGGGAGGCCGCCAGCCTTGGACCAGTTGCCACGGCCTGCACGTGGACCCCAGAACCGTCCCTGGCACCTCGCACATGTTCAATAAATATTTTTCGAATGAATTAGACTCAATTCACCAATATCCAGTTTATACCCAGACCCTACTGGGAACACAGGCAGAGGTGTGACAGTGCGTGCAGAGGTGTGCCGGTGTGTGTGCCCCTCTCCACATAGCTGCAGGTGAACAAAACGCGAGAGACCAAATGAGCCAGCAGAGCCGCGGGGAGATCGGCCCCCTGGTGGCCTTGCGGCCCGGTTTCATCTCCCAAGTGACTTGAGGGCACCCCCGTTCCCCTCGGGGGACCTTGGTCTCTCCATCTGTAAAGCGCGGCCTTAGGGCCTGCAGACTCCAGAGGATTGAGGGACCTTTGTAGTGCTGTAGTGTGATGATCAAAAGTAGAGATTCACTCATTCATCTGCTCATTCATTCATTCATTCATTCATTCATTCGTGCTGAGCTCCAGGCACTGTGCCTGGATAAGACACAGCAACTTCACCGATGCGTAAATAGACAGGTGAACGTGACCAGCATTTGCGGGGGTTGGGGGGTGAGGTGGACACACCACCCTCCAGACCCGGGCGGTGGGGTTGGTGGGCACGAGCTTAGGCCAGGAGGTCTGGTCGGCTGTACCGCAGACCCCGTCTACACGGAGTTAAGAAGCCGATGCCTAAGGCCACCCCACAGGTCCGACCGGAGGGGTCTGGGGTGCAGCCTGGGGTCATTCATGCTCGAGGCTGCCCGGGCAACCCTAGCGTGCCACCGACCCTCTGGTTCAGGTGCCAGATTCGGGGCTCCTCCTGGCCACGCCCCAGCACCCACTCTCTGGCAGGGCCCGGTGCTTTCTCCCTGAGTCTTCCCTCCAGAATACCCCTCCCCGCCTTGGAAGTGGAGCCGTGGGGACCGGGACCCACCTGCCACTGCCTCCCCGGCCGTCGGTCCCTTCCGTCCCCCGCATGGGGACTCGGCCCTCTGGTGGGCTGGCACCTGTGTGGCCCAGAGGACACTGCAGCACGGGGGGGAAGGTCTGGGTGGACCAGCTCGCCCAGGGCCGCCCACAGGGCGGAAGCCGCGGGCCGGCTGGCCCAGAGGGTGCTGGCCGCCGGCCTTCGCGTTGGTTAAAGCAAAGTCATCCATGCCGCCTGCCAATGGAGGGAGGGCAGACCATATTCCAGGGGGCGCGGGAGTGCGCTGGGGTCCACTGCCGTGGTGGGGGGTGGGGGTGGAAAGTCACTGAGGGGAACGTGGGGGTGGGCGGGTTCTGGCTAAAGGCGGGCCAGATGAGCGGACAGTGGGGCACAGGAAACCCCGTTTCCAGGGTGATCAGATGGGGAGGGCGGGGGATTCTGGCCGAACTGACACAGCACGATTCCTCCACGGCCTGACTGGCCGGTGTGGAGATGGACGCGGAGTCCCCCGACATTGGAGTCTGGTTGGGAAGGCGCCCGAGGGAGTCTGTCCACGTCCGGGGAGCCCCCAGCCCCGCAGAGCCAGGACGCTGGCCCCCCGTCTGTGGGATGCCGGCCCTGAGACAGGGCCACCGGCCTGCAGGAGGACGAGGTCACCAACAGCTGAACAGGGGTGGCCTGGGCTGGGGGAGGGCCACCAGGAACTAAAACCCCCCACGATTCCTCCATTTAAATAGTCAGCCCATGGGGGGGAGCAGGGAACCCCGGATCTAAGAACCTATCCAAACCTCTTAAATTTCGATCGCATTTCAGCGTCTGGATACAAAGGTAATTCTTCACATCTCCACAGCTGCTGTCCCCACACTGAGATGGCATTGGGGCGTCCCCAGTGTTGCCGCCTTGCACACGAAGCAGCCTGAAATGGCTTTGCCCGGACGCGGGTGTTTTCAGTGGGGCCTGGAGAGTGGGGTGCTGGGGTGACCCGGAGCCGGAGGCGGGGGCTTCGATGCCCACGAGAGAAAAGTGTCTCTGCTAAAACGACTTCAGACTCGGGTAGGCAACTACCCTTTGTTAATGTGGGATCCCTGTTCCGGGGTCGAGTCTAAGTTTGGGGCTCCGAGTGCCGGGCATTAGGGTGCAATGGCAACGTGTGGTTCTCTGTCCTGGGTCCATTCCAGCTTTGGTGGCACCACGGGCTCTGGGACTCTCCAGTCCCAGCGGCTCTCTCCGGGCTCCGGGTTACGGGGTGTGGGGCCAGGGTGACCCCGCGCCTCCTGCCAGTACCCCCGCATCTCAGGCGAGGGCCTCCCTGCCGCAGGACGCCTGGCGGCCCTTCCCTGCTCTAAGGGCTGGAGTCCTGGCTCTTGTCACATCCTCTGGCATTTTCTCTGTCCCCAAAGGGGCCACCCAATTGCACCCCCGCCCGGAGACACCTTCCCTGAAGGGCAGGGCGCAGGCGGGGAGGGGAGCTGCTGCTGCTGAGACCCTCCCGGTCCTTCTCCCGCTTCTCCCGCAGCCCTCTGGGCCCCGGGCACCACCGCTTCTCAGCGAGGCGCTGGCCCTGTCCGGGCCGCATCTTCCTCGGGGGCCCAATGCGGTGACAGTCCCCTCCCGTAGCGTGGGCGCCACAGCAGAGCTTGCGGCGTGAGAAGGGGCGGCTGTCGGGCCGCCCCGCCTGCTGCAGCCCCGACGCCCGCCGCCCGCCCGCGGGCGTTGACGGCTCGGGGTGTCCCCAGCTCCGCGGGGCCATCGGCGCGCGCGCGCCCCGAGCGGCGCGCAGCGGAGACCGGAGCGCAGGCCACGGGGTGGACGGCGACAGTCCCACCGCCCGAGGGGCCCGCCGGGGCCGGCGCAGGCGCGGCGGGGGCCGGAGGCCGCGCCCCGCTCCCGGGGGCGCGCCGCGGGCCCGCGCCCCAGCCCCGCCGCGCGCGCCCCTCCCGGCGGCGACCGCAAAGCTCTGCTGCCATCTGGTGGCGGCGCGGGGGCAGCGGCGGCGCCGCGCGCGGAGGCCGGGCCGGGGGCGCGGGGCCGGGGGCGCGGGGGCGCGGGGGCGCGTGCTCGCGGACCCAGAGCCTCCCAGACCCGCGCCGCACAGCCGGGGAGCCCCCCGCCTCCGCGCCTCGGTGCTCCGGGGGCCCCAGCACGGTGGCGCTTGGAGAGGGGCCGTGCAGTTGGGTGGTCGGCCCCTGGGCTCGCAGCACCCCAGCTGGGTGACGTGCCCCAGGGCCCCTCAACCTCTACACCCCGTTTCCCCATCAGCAGAGGGGCTGTCAGAAGCCCGTGCCGCGCGGAGCCGTTGCAAGGACCGCCTGGGCAGACGCGTGGACGCCCCGGGCCCGAGGTAAGAGGGTCATGAGTGCTGGCCGCAGCCCCTGCGAGGTCCCAGGCCGCTCCGTGCCTCCCTGTCACTCCGCCGCCCAGCAGAGCGCAGGGCGGGCCCTGCCACGGCCACCCTCCCCCGTGTCTCCATCGCCAAGCCCGCCACTCCGGTGTAAGCTCGTGGCTGGTTGAAGGTCGCTCCGCCTCTCTGCGGACAGCTGCACCCGGCCTCACCGGCCTGGGGGGCGTCCACCTGTGAGCTCTGCCCGAACCCGGAGGCTGCCCCTGGGGCCTGACAGACGGGGCCCTGCTTCCCCAGCTTCGCTCAAAGCCACTCCCCACAGTCACAGACCCGAGGGGCCCAATCTGGGCGTGCGCTCTTACGCCTTCCCAAGAAGGCCACGCGCAAGCCCCTGGCTCATCGCTTTGATACCATGGGCGGACTGTTTAAGCACCCCGCACCGTCCCCGAGACTCGGGCCTTGAGCGTGCACGCTGGACACCAGTTCCTGCGTCAGTTCCCAGAATGCAGCGAGAGGGGGCGTCCAGCGCCAGGCGTGCCAGCCGGGTACCCCGGCAGCGCGCGGCGCCTCGCAAGCAGCTGCCGCCACTCCACCTGTGACAACACCGGCTCCGATTCAGAGGTATCAAATATTTGCCTAGCTGTTCAACATTTCTTCAAATAACACACTTGCGGCTAATTCATATCTAGACCCGACGTCTTCATCTCCCCGAGGCCTCCCTCCTGGATTAGCGAGTCTTGTCTATTCTGGGCGGAAGTTGTCCTACATTCTAAAAATAGGCCCCGGAGTCTGGACACCGCGTGCAGTCGGCGGAGGCTTTTGTTTATCCCGAGGGCCGTTCTCTGGGGACAGCTGCGACAGGTCCCAGAGACACACGGGGGCGGGGGGAACCGCCAGTGGTGAGGGCGCAGGTGCTGGCTGCCCCCGAGGGTGCCCCACCCAGCCGGGCACTCTGACCTTTGAAGGGGCCCAAATCTCCCGCATCAGAGGCAAAGGACTTTCTCCTCCCTCCAGGGCCACGTCCCCTCAAAGTTAGAAGCCCAGGATGGCCCTCTGTCAGCCAGGAGCTAAGCACGGGCAGCTCTGGCGGCAGTGGGGCCGCTCCCAGCCCTGGGGCTGCAGGGCGCTGGGAGGAGAAGCCACCTCAACCTGGAGACCCCGGTGGCTGTGTGAGAGTGCCACATGGGAGGGATGGTGACCTCGGGAGGAGGACCCTGGGGACGGGCCACCCAGCAACTCCCCTGCTACCGTCGGAGGCCCAGAGCTCTCACCCATCCAGAAGGCAGAGCGCCGCGTCCCTGTCCCTGTCGGGAGCCCGTGGGCAGGTGCGCAGAGCAGGTGGGGGAGGGCGCAGAGGGGCCACCTTTGGGTCCCTGCCCCTGCCTCGGGGTCTCTCCATCTCGGTCACCTCCTTCTGTCTCCCTCGTGCTGGCCGCCATCTCTCTCGCGTGCGGCCTCACCATCTGCATCTCTCGCCGACTCTCCTCTCTGTTTTCCCCCAGACGTGTCCCCCCACTTCCGGTGCGAGGAAGGAAGTGGTGGGGGCGGGGCCGCGCACCCCCGGCGCCCTGAGGCCGGAGGAGGAGAGCGCCAGGCCCTGGGAGCAGGGATCGCATCTGATGCTCCGAGGACGTCCTCCCGGCCTTGCTTTCACCCTCCGTGTCACTCCGGCTGGGATTCGCAAAGAGCCCCCTGTACCTCGTGGCACCGGTGGCCCCCACCCCGCCCCTACTGAGAGCTCCCCCTGGGAGCCCAGCCTGCATGGGGGAAGCGGGTGCCAGCGCCCAGAGCCCGCGGTCTGAGGGGCAGCCCCCACCCACCCGCTCACTCAGCCATGGACAGGAGGCGCCCGGGGCCACCGTGGGGCTCCGGGCCAGCCCCGGGCAGCGTGGCCGGCAGTGCGGGATTTGGGGTCCACTCTCCGCAGAGCAGATCGGGAGGCGGGGTAGCATCGTGCATACGCCCCCCAGTTTCCTCCTCTGTTAAACAGGGGTGACGGTCCCTCCCAGGCCTGATCACAGGGAGGTGTTAAGACTGAGTGACAGCGACTCCTGTCCCCCCCACCCCGTACACTTAATAAAAGCTACGATCACGGATGGAATGGGGGCTCCTGGCGTGGCCTCCAGATGGCGGGATGCCCGGATGGAACGGACGGGGACCCAAGCCCCCAGCCTCAGCTCTGGGTTTCCGTGGACGGAAATCGTTCCCAGAACGAGCGTCCCATCTCGGAGGCGCGTCCGCTGGTGAGGGTGACAGCCCTCTGCAGGGCGCAGAGCCCATCCCCTCCCCTGACCCGGGGACGTGCGCCCAGCCGGCAGCGCAGAACGAACCCTCGTACCACTCTTGCTCGTCCTGCGGGGCGGGCTCGGAGCTGAAGATGAATATCACCGGCGTCCCCTCCGCGGTGCTCTCCGGGCGTGGTTAAGAAGAGGCGCCTGCAGGAGGGAGAACAGGGTGGAAAATGGCCTGGTGCTCGCTCGTCTCCAGAGCGTCCCCGTCTTTAAAGCCACCTCAGCGTCACCCCTTCCGTGACGCCCTTCGGCAACTCCATCCTTGAACCCTGGTGGCCCCCTCTGGGGACTCTTCCTCCCCTGGGGTTCGTGTCCCCGGTTAGCGTGTCCCGCCCCCTGCTGTGGTTCACGACAGCACCCTTCCCTGTGTCCAGGGCGCCTGCTTTTCCTTTGGGGACTCACTCGTCACCGAGAGCTGATGTGCAGGGGGCGGGGAGGGGCGTCCAGCGAGGACCAGCACAGCTGGGCTCAGGACTTGGCAGGACCTGCTTCGGAAGACGCGCTGGCTCAGCCTGGGACGGTCCCCAGGGAGAAGCCGTCTTGAGAAAGAAGCCGGCTCTGAGGACGCTGAGCCTCTCGCGGGGCCCAGCTGGGACCCGATGTGTGCTCTGGGCCCTGGGCCCAGGGTGCCGGACTCTGCAGGTGGACTCGTCCTTCTCGCCCCTAAGGGTCCCCCCAGAGGAGCCGGGAGCCTCCCACCTCGCCCCGCTGCCCCCCGCCGGCCTCTGCCATGGCCAAGGGAGCTCTGGGTGGGGGCCCAGCCAGAGGTGGCACGGCCAGGGTCACAGTCACTGCAGCCCAAGGGACTTCTCATAATGCCCCAACTTCCTGTTTACCCACAGAAGTGGCCCGGAAACAGCTGAGCCCCAGCTCCTGCCGAACATCTGCACCCACCCACGTGTCACAGCCGTTCATGCCTGGGCCGGGCCCACGCGGTTCAGGACCGCGCCTGTCACCTTCACAGCGGGCTTTTGTCCTTGACGTTTGGGGCAGGGGCTTTGAGGGCGGTGCAGACCTGAGAGCTGCCAGTGCTGTCCACGGGGGCCGGTCACGCCTGCCTCCTGCTTCGGCCTCCGCCCCTGACTCCCCAGGTGGGACGTCAGCCCCTGGGCAGAGATGCTTCTCGCCCACCCCCCATTGTTCGGCGTGGCAGGTGACCCATCGTGCCACCGTCATCCACAGCGATGGCTGTGGTGTATTTGGGCGGTGTCTACATAATGGCCAGGTGCCTATGTACGAGGCCCAGCTCCAGGGCTGGGTGAGTGGGGGGCACAGGTCAGCCCAGTGGATGGTTTGGCTTCAACCCCGCCCCCCCACCGTCTGACAGAGGTGTGATGCTTTTGTCCCAGGAGTCCACCCCAGTTGTCCTCGAGGCTGGTTCTGGCAGAGGGCAGGGGGCGGGCGTGGGGCATGGCGGGGGGCTCCCAGCTCTCCCACCGAGGGGCGCATGGCGTGGGCAGGTCCTTCACCTCGCCAGGCTCGCTTCCTGCACCGGAGGGCGGAGCCGGAGGCCTGGGTGCCCCCTGGGGCTGTAAGGGGGCCTACCCTACCTTCCGCACGCCGCCCCAAGCCCTGGGCGGAGGGCTCCCAGGCCACCCCGTTACTCTGGCCTCCAGGAAAGCGGGGAGCAGCTTCCTCGTGCCCGTGTCAGCTGGGCCCGGCTTCCTACACCCTTCCCACCCAGACCTGGGGCCCGGTGCCCAGGGCCCCGGCCCCTCTGCCCGCCTCTCCATCGAGGGCTCGGCGCTGGGCCCTGCCCCTCCTCCGTGCCCAACAGTGGTGCGTGACTAGCTGATAAGGATTCAACCACCATTTGTGGAAATATCAAACGTATTGCTCACTCCCCCCACCCCACCCCTGTCACCCCTTCTTCTGCAGCCTTTGCCCCGGCTGCAGGGGGAATGGTGGGGAGAGGGAGGCCCGCCCGGCTCACCGCGGGGAGCCACGCGTGCAGGACTCACAGTGTGCTCGGACGCTCACGCGTGGCCTCCTCAGGGCCCCCACAGAAGAGGGGCCCCCCGGGGCGGGGCCCCGCCTGCAGCCCCTGCCGCCCTCTGACCCCGCACCAGCCCCTAGAGGGGAAGTGAGTGGTTGGCAGGCTCAGCTGCGCTCCTGTAGACAAGCAGCTGGCGCTTTGCATCAGAGATGCTGGAGCGGCCAGGCTGTGTGTGTGTGTGTGTGTGTGTGTGGTGGGGGGCCAGACTCCGCCCCGCTGAGCGGCCAGGCCCCTGGGGCTGCAGAAGCCAGTGGTGCCAATGCTGGTCCAGGCCCACTGTCCAGAGAGACACCGGTGCCACGCGCCCTCTCCGCAGCTCGCTCGTCTCGACGCAGACACGGCCCCAGTGAGCAGTGCCTGCGCACTGACGTTCGGGTTCTGACGCTGCTGTCCGGCAGGAAGGCTCGCTCTGGGAGGCACAGGGCCCATGGCCGCGGTGCCGCTCGGCTCCCGGCCCCTGGTCTTCAAACCGCTCACAGAACCTTCCTGAGCTTGCCTGAGACGCGAAGCCTTCGGGGTTGGCTCCCGGCGCGTTGTAGGTGAGTTTCTGTTTTTGAAGAAAACTGTGCTGGCAGTTTATCCCCTGCCACTGTCCTAGTGGCAGTGGGGGTGTGTGCCTTTGCTCTGTGCTGGCAGAGGGGGCGTCAGGGTTAACCGGGCCTTGAGCAGATGCCATGTAGCCCGAGGCCAGGTACAGGGCCCCGGACGGGGCCCCGGGCCTGGCCCTGCCGCTGGGATGTCTCTTCACCTCCGTGACCTGGGGGGATGGCGTGGAGAGCCGCTAGCTCACGGATCAGGCCCGTTCCCACGAGTCAGCTGGTCCACCCATAGGTGCTGCGTGAAAAAGATGCCAAAAGGAGGCTCCATAAATCAAGGTCGAAACAGACCGGGGGTGAGGGGTGCTGCTGGTCTCCTTCAGCTCTGCTGACAGGCTGGGGAGCTGGGGGGCGCGGGGTGGCTGCAGAAAGGGGCTCCCGCGGCCCCCACCCTGCCCCTCAGACGAATGGAACGGAACAGGCTGACGACAGTTGCCGTTTGGAAAAGTCTGTGGCCACAACCCGCAGGCGGAGTGCGTGCGTGGGAGAAGGGCGAGGCAGGGAGGCCAGCTGCCTGCTGCCTGCGGACGGCCGGAACCAGCTCCGCCCAGGACCGGAACCAGCTCCGCCCAGGACCGGAACCAGCTCCGCCCAGGACCGGAACCAGCTCCGCCCAGGACCGGCTCTCGTAGCCCGGGCAGAAATGGGCCATTGCTGGGGCCCAAGAAAGTTTCCCTGCCCCTCCTCCCTCCCAGAGCTAGTTCCAAGAGCTTTCTTTTTCTTGCCACTTTGGCTAAGAAGCAAAAAAGGAACAATAGATTGAAACTGAAATAATTTGCATTTATGATGAACACAAGGAATATCTACCTTGCATTTTCCTAAAAAAGAAAAATTAAACCCGTTTTTAATTAACTGATAAACTATTAATCAAATTTTTGCAATGTTAGGTGACACATTATTCATTTAGATAGAATGGCTGTGGACTTAAACTAATCAAATCTGATTTGCCCACATAGGCTTGATTGAAATACATTTTAACTAGCATATACAAAGAGAAAAATCTTGGATTTCTTACCTAATCTTCAGAGTATACTGCTGAGTTAATAAGGGCAGTTTTTTTTTTTTTAAATGAGACCACCATTTCTTCATCTGCATATCAAAATCAAGAGGAACTTAATTGCAAAACACATATTCCTGAAATCTAATCATTACACTGCTGTAGGGTATTTTATTGAAGCATGTTAAATTATGGACAGAATATTAATGACGGAGCTAATCAAACCCAATTAGTCACTTCTAACAATAGTCACATAAATATACAAGTCAGGTCCTAAAGTCCTGGAGATATGATAAAAATTTGTTAAAATAGTCAATGTATGGGGTATTTGTGAAGTGTTCGTGTAGAATTTAAAGCCAGAATATGGTCGGGTAAGTCACTTTAAAGAAAACGGGGTAGGCGGTGTCCTACGGAATTGGACGAGAATTCACGAGTTTTCACCTGTTCTTCAGGTACGTTTGAGGCCAGGAGATGAGCGAGTTTATCATCAATCCATCAGCAAATTCTAATAAGACGACTTATCATATTCATGACCCAGAATAGCACTCTCGGATCCAAAGACTTTTTCAGTCTTTTGTTTCCTGACTCGTCCGAGGCCCGGGGTGGAAAGTGGGTCTGGGGTCTCCGGGCCTTGGAAACGCTGATGGAGGGGCGGGGCGGAGAGTTCCGGGGCTGGGGACTTGTTGTCCCTGGGGTCCCTGTCCCCATCCCCGGCCGGGGCAGAGCCAGGCAGGACCAGGCGGTTCCCGTCTGGGGGGCTTCCTCTTCCCCTTCCAGGCGAAGCTTCTAGAAGGGAGCTGAAGGGCGCAGGGAGCCTCCTGGCCCGCGAGGGGTCTCGGCGGAAACTTCCAGGCCCGCGAGCTGGCCTGGAGCCCGCAGGCAGCGCTGGATCTGGGCATGCGCCCTGCAGAGCCCTCCCGCCTGCTGCTTTTCGGGCGTGGCCGGGTGGTCCCGGACTCCGGCACCCACCTGTTCCGCCCCAGGGCCCCCTTTCATCGGGGGGGGGGGCCGTCGGGGCTCACGGCCCCCGTGCTGGCCCTTGTCCTTACGTGGTGTCCAGTCCAGATGGTGTCCACCTTCCCTCCCCTGTCGTCTTTCCCCGGACAGTGCACTCATGCCGCAAGGCCAGCTCGCGGGAGAGCGCGGCCGTGCAGCGTGGGGCCAGCTCCGGCCAGGCGTGCCGCGTGGCGGGGCAGGGGCGAGAGAGGGGGCCGTCCCAGCGCCCATCCTGTTGACACTTACCGTAAGAGCGCGTCCCAGGCCCGGACGCTCCAAGGCTGGGGGGGGGGCATGCAAACCAAGCAGAGACCCTGCTGCCTTTCCTGCGCGAGCCCCAGCGACAGGTGGTGGCGCCCCCATTTCCCTGTGCTGAGCCCCTCGCCCCGCTTTCAGTCTCGGAGGTTTGGGGGCTTCTCCACGCCCTGGAATCACCGTGGGCAGGAGACCCAGGCCTGCCTGGCGACAATGCACCCCACCCCCTAGTCCCCGGGGAACATGGCGGGGGCGCTGTCCTGGGGGTTTCGCTCTAAGTAAGGAAAGAGGAGCCCTTTTCTCCTGGGGCGTCCTGGGAGGAGCGGTCAGCGCCACAGCCACAGCCCTGAGCCGGGCTACTGGAGGCCGAGGCCAGGGGAGCGTCTGGTGACATCCACTGCGCTCCTGGATCCTGCTGTGTTAAGTCCATAAATCTCTCTTTTTTTCCCTTTTTTTCACTTTCGCCAGCCTGACTTGTGTCTTCCGTCATTTGCAACCCAAAGCGTCATGGCCGAGAGGAGAGAAACAGATCACACGGAGTCTGGACCCACCCGAGGGGGCGGCCGTAGTTCCAACAGTAAGGTTTTCTGTTCGGAAACACAGCAGGTCTTTTTAATTTTTTATTATTTATTTGTTTGTTTGTGTTTTAATGCCCTGGGACAGTCTAAGCAGCACGGTTATCGTCTGTCCTCAAGGGTTTGGTGGTGTCGCCCTACAACCAGCTGGCTGAGAGCTGGGGGAGGGGGGCGGTGGCCTTTGCATTCAAAATCAGGCATTCCCAGTCATCGTGGAGAAGGCCGCCACCTCCTGAAATCCCCCCAGGTGAGCGCTCTCCATCCCGTTCTGGACCGTGAGCCCCACACGCAGGTACAGGCAGGGGAGGGGGGCGTTGCAGAAGCAAAGGACAAGAGAAGGAGAGTTCCAGAGGCCGCAAGAGGGGACCGGGGGACTGACTCGTGAACTGAAGGCTGTGACCGAGGCAGTGGCACTAATATTTACAAGCTAGGGACCTTTTAGCAAATGCCATAGGTGGCCACCGTGTCTCCTCCACCCACCTCTGCATTCACCGACACTTCTCACCCAAGGGACGGCTTCTAGCCACCAGCACTGGCTCCCCTCTGCTTCTCATTCTGGGGCTTTCCTGGCACCAAGGAAGCTTGCTGAGCCCGAAGCATCCAGGAGTTAACATCCAAGGGCGACTCTCGACCAGTGGAAGATGGGTGGGCAGGGCCCCAGGGGAGACCATCTCGCCTCCCTGTCCCCCCCGTGGGGCAGTCTGATGGGACACTTGGACTGTAGCCTGCTGGGATCTCTGATGGCCCCTGTGGGAGTGAGGGGACCCCCCCTTTCCCCACCCGCCCTCTGTCTCTCTCCCCACGCCCTCCCTCCTGCTTCCCCAAATCACCACCCCCCCAAATAAACCTCCTGCGAGCGCCTGTCTCAGCGTCTGCCGGAAACTGTGGTATCACTTTACCGTGTTTATAATGAAACATACACAAAAACACACTTTCAAAGGCTAAGACAGAGAGAAAATGAGCAATATTGAAAACAACTTATTTATTAACAACGCAATCTTTCTTGCTCTCACCCAAATATTAATTACGACATTCTTAGCGAGCGGAGGTGGGATTGCCGCTGCTGCATGATGTTTGAAAACCTTGATTGTCACTTGGTGATGCAGTGATTCGGAAGCCTGGTTCGGAGTTGTATGTGGAGTCGTGGTCTGGCTAAGCGAAAAGGCGCTTCGCAGAGATGTCTGCATCCAAATGGGGAACGGGCACCCCTGAATCACAGGCTGGCTTTCCAGCTCCATCCAGCAGCTGGGCGAGGTTTCCTGTAGGGTCGGGCCAGCAGGAGCCCGCCTTCCCTGCTGGCTGGCCGTGCACCGCCTGGAAGGCCCTGCTGCGATGTCACGCTTTCTCTGAGAATCATTTCTAGGAGAAGTGCAGAGTCGAAGGGTTTGCACACGTAACAGTTGTGGGTGCAGAGTCGAAGGGTTTGCACACGTAACAGTTGTGGGTGCTGTTCTCAGGTTGTGTGCCCCAAACCTGTGCCGAGTCACACTCACACAGCGGTTTCTCAAGCATCTACCCTTCCCCACAGGTTCCAGCATTAGAGGTGAAAATATTTTCGTCGATCTAATAAAACATCGTATCTATTTAAATGTGCACGTTCCTGAGCATTGGACAAGTTTAATCATTCTTCATATATTTCCTCTTCTTCGCCTTTCCCCATCATGGTCTTCGCTCACTTTTATCGTACGTGTTTTGTCTTTTTTTGACTATTTTAGAAGGGTCTTATGTATTCTGCATATTCATCTTTTACCCGTTAACCATATTGCAAATATTTTGATTCTGAGGCTTCTTTTTAAACTTCGTAGTATCTTTGTGAAGAGAAGTTTAATGCGTAGTTAAAACTCTTAATTTTTTTTCTTTATGTCTATGAGAATGGTTTAAGAAAGCTTTTCCCATCCAAAAGCATTTAAAAATTCTATCATATTTTCTTCCGTTCTGTTTATAATACTTTTGATTATCTTGAGTCTTTAAATCATCTGACATTAGTTTTGGGTTATTTATTTCGAGTTAGGTATAAGCTTCTTTTTCAAAACAATACATAATGATTCCAAAGGTGTTTATCAGATAACTCCATTACTACCTCCTCTTTAATTGGAAATGCCGAATTCAAAGTCAATTTTATGTAAGAGCAGTTTCTAGCATTTCTGTCCTATTCCACTGATCTCTTATAGTCTTATGTCAATACTAGCTGTTTGACTGCTGATGTCTTAAACCATATTTTGGTATTTGCAGGCGAAGGATTTCCAAGTCGCTCTTTATCCACATTTTTTTATTCTTGGCATTTACACTTCCAGATGAACTTGAGGATATTAACAAGTTTATAACCAAATCTATGTGGATTACGTCTGGGATTGCACCGAGTATCGAGATTAATTTGTAGCGTGCCATAGTCTGAAACAGTGAGTCACTGCGTATGATTTATATTTTGATTTTTAGAAATCTTTATTTTAATGATCTTTGGTAAAAACGATTTGGTTTTCTTCATGTAGGTTTAGCACAGTTCTTGTTAGGTTGTTGTTCTAAAATGAATCGATTGACATGAAATTTATTTTTTCTGATCTATTAGGCCAAAAAAATCAGGTAATAGCATGCATGATGTGTTTCCACTTTTTTGGGGGTAAAGAATTTATCCACATACATGGATACCTGTACATAGAGAAAAACTTTGCATTTAATTGTTTCATTCTTTGTTTGGTTGATACCTTTCAGTCCAGGAGCCTAGTTTGATAATTTTATATCTATCCTCTGGCACATATTAGCAGCTCAAAACGCTTTGCAAAATGAATGAATGAAAGAATGAAGGAGATAAAGGGATATGGAAAGGCCTAATAAGGGGACGGTACCTTTTCCGAGTGTATGGAGCTGTGAGGTCAAGTTCTTTTCTCCTCACTGTATTCTCTGATTTCTCTCTTGTGATCATGTATTATCTTGCACTTAAAAAAAAGAAAGAAGATGGTTTCACTTGGGAAAAAGAAAATCATGACAAGAGTATCGTACAGTGTGCCTCACGTGCTCCTTGTAATGATTTAAAAAAAGAGAAAAAAAGATGGGGTCCCTAGAAACGGCTGGGGGCGGAGGGAGGGAGGTGATCCATCTTTCTGGGTGACTCGCTGTCTCAGTTTCAGACGCTTGGTTTCGCCATCTGTAAAATGGTTTTTTTCTGCCTGCCCCTGCCTCTCTCTGACCTCCCGGGCATGAGGGGACAGGTCTGCCTGTCCTCGTGCCCTTTGTAAAGGCCTGGCACAGTTGGTAGGGATCGGAGGGTGGCCGGAGGGTCCTTGTGATGTCCCTGAGCTTGTTTTCACATTACGCTGACCTATGGCACAGGCTGCTGCAGTGGCTGGGATGCTTCCAGGAAGGGTAGCCATGAGACCCTTGGGGTGGGAAGGGCCACCCGGTCAATGATACAGGCGGCTGGCGACAGGCAACGTCCTCCTTTCCTCCAGAGGACAGATGACTGTCCCTGGAGCCTGGCTGGCGCGTCGATAATGAGCTGGGTCCCTGCTCAGCCACTCGCATCACTGAGGACAGAGCAAAAGAGGAACAGGGAGGACGGATTACAGAGCTATGAGGACGCCCCGCAGAGATCTGCGTGAGGACGGCTCATTTATCCGTCCGTTTTGCTCGCTCTCGGAAGGAGCACGGCGTCGGCGTGTTTCCACGCCAGAGGTAACCAAGTTCTTCTCGGAGGAATTATCAAGTATCGGAAGAAGTCACGATACGTTTCTTAGGAGGAAGGGTGACGCGCGGATGACAGCAGTGGGCGAAGGACCTGACTTTGCCCCCGACGCAGCAAGGAGCACTCGCCTCACATGATGGAATGACACTGGACAGGACCTGGGGGCTTGGCGTGGGGCGTGGGTGTAGACAGCTAAGGGCTGAGCACACCTCCTTGCGCTGCGCCCTCCCCAGGCCCACGCCCGCTGGGCCCCAACACTCACTAAATGGACCCTTCCCCGCCTCCACTCCTTATTTATTTATTTATTTATTTATTTATTTATTTACGCCTGCAGCACCAGGTCTTCCTAGGTGGTCTCCCATCCAAGGACTAACCAAGCCCGACCCTGCTTAGCCCCATTTTTTTTTTTTAAATTAAGACAATTTTTTTTAGAGGTGTTTTAGAGTCACAGCTAAATCGAGGGGGGCAGGTACAGAGATTTCCCACGTACCCCGTTTTCCCTCAAAGCTCCCCCTCCCTCTCATCAACATCCCTCACCAGACTGGGACATTTCTTAACAAAGGATGACATGATGTAGTGACACACTGTTGTCACCAGAGGCCATGGTTTAGAGCTCGCTCCTGGTGGTATGTGCTCCGTGCGTTTGGACAAATGGATGATGACACGTGTCCATCCGTATTGTATGGTACCGAGTATTTTCACTGCCCCGAAATTCCTCTGTGCTCCTCCAGTTCATCCCTCTCCTCCGTAAAACCCCCGGCAGCCGCCCATCTTTTTACCGTCTTCGTAGCTTTTGCCTTTTCCAGAACGTCATAGAGTCAGAATCACACAGTTCGCAGGCTTTTCAGATCAGCTTCTTTCACTTGGTGACATGCGTGGAAGGTCCCTCCGTGCCTTTCTGCGGCTCCACGGTGCCTTTTGTTTGAGCACTGAGTAGCAGTCCATTGTCGCCTGTGCCACAGTTTATCCCGTCACTCACCGAAGGGCTTCTAGGTGGCTTCCAAGTTCTAGCACTTGTGAATCAAGCTGCTGTAGACATCTGCCTGTAGGTTTTTGGGTGGACACAAGTTTGCGCCTTTTTTTGCAGCCTCATTGCTGGGAGGATGGCTATTATACAATCACAGCAAGTGCCGATAAGGATGCGGAGAAATTGGACCCCTTGTGTACCGCTGGTGGAAGTGGAAAATGGTGCAGCCACTGTAGAGAACGGTATGGCACCCCCCCCCCCAAAAAAAAAATTAAGGCTAGAACTACCATGCGACTCGACAATTCCATTTCTGGTTATGCCTCCAAAAGAATTGAACTTGGGGTCTTCAAGGGACATCTGCGCTCCCGTGTTCATGATTACCAACAGCCAATCTGTGTCAACAACCTAAGTGTCTATCGATGGATGAGAGGATACAGAAAGTGTGGAGTATACAGACAAG
>PVKZ01004889.1:0-66831 GCA_004027375.1 Macroglossus sobrinus
TATCTATCTATCTATCTATCTATCTATCTACCATCTATCTATCTATCTATCTATCTATCTATCTATCTATCTATGTGCAATTGAAAGGATGACTGCACATCTGTGTAAAATTCTATGTGCACAGAGTATCTCTGGAGGATGCAGAAGAATCTGAGAACATTCATTGCTTCCAGGGTGGGCAACTAGGGGTCTAGGAGTTATGGTAGGATGTATATTCTTTTGTATAGAGTTTGAAGTTGTTTTTTTTTTTTTATCATATGCCTGTGTTATCCTTAAAAACCCAATTTGTTATTTTTTTAAGTAGACAATTAAATCATTTTTCCTGAGTTTTCCTTTCACCCTAGAGAGTCTGGATAATGCTCTGGCATAGCCTCACCTCTAGCTAGTTCTAGGGGGCCACACCTCCTGAGGTTAAAGTTCATCAGGGAGGGGAGACCTGGAGGCTGAGTGACAACCCCTATGACTCAGCACTCCTCCTAGATGAAAACAATGACCTGAAAGCAATCTCAAGAGCTTTGGCCTCACTGCATTACATTGACTTCTCTTTCTTCCCTCATCTCTGTTTGTCCATTTTTTCTGGAAAAAATAAGTAAGTTTTTCCCCTTAGCCAATTTCTCTGGCATTTTGAATAGCAGGCCACAGTGCCCTGCCTGCCAACTACTTCCCACATGCCAAGCCTTCCTGCCTATATTTACCTCAGGTGCTCCAGTGCCCCAGGCCGTGTCTATGCTCAGGAATCAGCTAGTGAAGAGGCTGCCAGCCCAGGCCCACACACCTTTCTGACCCAAAGCATCTGCTCCGTGTAGACCTGCCTGACTGGTAGGGGCAGCTACCACAGAAACCACCTAGCAGACTTTTGCCAAGAACAGGAAATGCTATGTCATCCAACAAGGTCTCCAAGAGTTACGGGAGCCCCCATGTGTGTGTCCACTCTTTTGTCTACTCCAATGGGCTATATACGATTTCTGACTATCTACCTTGGGCTGTCCCCTGGTGTCTGTATAAGATTCTTTTCTGTTCTTTGGGCTTTTGAACCTCTTCTTGCCCCCACTTGATCCTGATCTATGACCTGCCTCACATTTTCCAGCATGGACCCTGGCCTTGTGGCAGCGCCTCTCCCACATATTCTGAACGGACTGACCATTCTTATCCAGATGCCCAGCTTGGCCTTTGCCAGTTCCTGTCCTATCCTCTAACCTTTTCTGTTCTAGCTTCTCTTTTCCCTTTGAATCCATAACCAGAGGTGCTTACACCTTCATCACAGACTCCAAACTATTGACTCGTATCCAGGTTCCACCAGTCAAGGACACAGTCAAGCGTTTGCTTCCCAGGTAAGATTTTCTCAGTAATGAAAGGCAATGGGTGTATCTATGCCCTTCCTGCAAGTTCCTAATGACTCCTTTTTCCAGACCCAAATTCCAGGCAAGGTGAGGTTAGGGGGTGCCTCACGTAAGATTCCCCTGAAGCAGACCCTGAGACACAAATTAGTATGAAAGTGATTTATTGGGGTGTATTTCCAAGAGATATTGGTAAGAAAATGGGAAAGGACAGAAAGAGGATGGGAGCAAAGTAAGGGTGCAATATTTAGTGTTCCAGTTTTCTATTGCTGCATGACAAACCATCCCAACTCAGTGGTATAAATGCCCTTTTGTATTATGCCCACAGATTCTGTGGGCCAGAAATTTGTATGGAGCAAAAGAGACAGTTTGTTTCTGTCCCATCACATCAAGAGCTTCAGCTAGGAACACGTGAAGGCTAAATGGTTCAGGTAATAGGGACCAGAACCATTTGGAAGCTTCTTTATTCACTTGTATGGCTCTTGAGCTGGGATAACTCAAAGCTGGGACTGTTGACCAGAAAGCCTACTTGGGGCCCCCATGTTGCTTTGGGCTTCTCATTACGTGGCTTTTGGGTTTCCAGAGCAAGCATTCCAAGAGATAATGTCTTGGAGAAGAGTTCTAAGAGGCCAAGGCAGAAGCTGCAATACTTTTTCTGACTTAGTTCAGAAATCAGTGGTGAAGTTCTATTGATTCAGCTATATTCTGTTGGCTCCAGGCAATCATGCAGACCAGCCCAGAAGCAAGGAGTGAGAAATTATGCTCCAAATCTCATGGGTCTATGGCAAGACTAAATTGTAGAAGAGCATGTGGCATGGGAGGTACAGCTGTGGCCATTTTTTAAAATACCATCTACTGTATAAACAAAAGCCCATGCAGGATACCTTTGGCTCAATACCACATGAGGAGCTTCAGAGAGTATAATTCATACCTCAGAGTTGTCCCAGTCATGGGTAAAGGACCTGAACTACTTATACCCATGCACTCATTTGTCATTGGCCACAAGCTGTCCTTGGGAGAAAATAAATTTCCAGACACTCTGTCTCTCTGTGAAAGTAGATAAGGCAGTTTCTTGCAGCCTGAGGGCAGCCCTGTGACAATGTGTGTGACAGAGACACATGTGCTGGACCTTGGTATTGAAAGCAATGTGAGGATAGATGTATATAAAACTAGAAAGGGATTCCAGGTGATACAGTCTGTCTTAGATCTTTTGGACTGCTATAACTAAGTACCATAGATTGGGTGGCTTAAAAATAATAGAAATTTATTTCTCAAAGTTCTGGAGACTGGAAGTCCAAAATCAGTGCGCCAGCAGAATCAAGTTCTGGTGAGAGCCCTATTCCAGGTTGCAGACTGTTATATTCTGGTTGTGTCTTCACATGGCAGGGAGCAGAGAGGTGAAGCTACATCTCTGGTGACTCCTATAAAGGCACTAATTCCATTCGGAGGTCTCTGCTTTCGTGGCCTCATCTAATCTTAATCATCTCCCAAAAGCTCCACCTTCAAATAACATCATATTGGAAAATAGGGTTTTAACTTAGGAATTTGGGGAAGAGACAAAAACATTCAGTCCATAAAATGGACCCAGAGCACTAACATGATCTGCCACAGGAAAAATCAAGAATTCTAACCAACAAAATATCTCACATCATCATCCAACACTCATTCATTCATTCTTTTATTTGGTTGACCATGTACAGAACACAAAATTGAGTTAAGATAGGTCTGAACCATCTAGTAGCTCATGGTCTGAAAGAGCCATAAAAAATGTAAATTTATCATTACCATCAACTGCATCATGGGCTGGCATCTTTGCATGTACTCACCACTTAGAAAGTGGTGTGAAGTGACAGTTGTTCCTGGTGCTTTAGAGTCAAAAAACTTCTGACCTCACTATGACTACTGTGTAATCTCTTTTGTAAAATAGGGATAATAAGAATACTTACTCCATAGGGTGGTATAAAGATTAAATGTAGTTATGCATGAGAACCATTAACATAGTGCTTCTGGTATATGGTAAATGTTAGAAGTGTTAACAACTATTGTTGTTATTTTGGTAAAGGCATAAGAAAAGGAATTATCCACCTAGCTGGGGGTGGAGGAGAAGACAGACCATAAGAATTTCACAGAAGAGCTGACACTTGAGCTGGAGTGTGATGGCAAGGGCAAGACTTTGCTCCTGAGGGCTTTTTATGATGTGAGTTCTTCAAGCTTATTCTGCAACACTGGGCATGACTGGAGGGAAGCCACTCAGCCTGACAAGTAGCTGCTACTTTACATCTATGGTCTACAAACTCAACTGGATGCTCAATATAGACTGGAAATCTTATTTCTCTAGTCAGCCCTACTTCTTAAGTACCATTACCTGCTCTCTATGTCTCCATTTATGTCTTAGATACCACAAAACTTAACTCTTAGATTTATCTCTATTTCTCCGGCCACATATTTTTTAAAAAATATAATAGCTCTCACATGCAAAAGACATATAATGTATATGTGTATATAACACAGATCTATATAGTTTTTTTAAAAAAATAATAAAGTCACATGTACTAGCTACCCAAATAAAAATAAATAAATATAAATAAACATTACCAGCATCTTTGAGGTCTCTGTTCTCCTCTCCAATTGCATATACTTTCCTCCGCCCAAGTGGTTACCATTACTCTGAAATTTGTATATCATTCCCTTGCTTTTTCTCTATAGTATATTGTATTCGTTATCTATTGCCTGTAGCAAATTATTCCAGAACTTAGCAGCTTAAAACAATAAACATTTATCATTTTTCCGGTTTTATAGTCAGAAATTTGAGAGCAGCTTCATTAAATGGTTTTGGATCCAGCCCTCTCAGGGGGCTGCAGTCAGCCGAAGGCTAGAAATATATTTCCAAGATGGCACACTCACATGGCTGTTGGCAAGAGGTATTAGGTCCTTGCTTTTCACTGAGCTACTTGAGTGTCCTCAGAACATAACATTTGGCTTCCCCTAGAGCAAGCGATCCAAGAGAAAGTAGAAAGGAAGCTACATTGTCTTTTATGACCTAGTATCAAAAGTCACACACTATTACTTATGCTTTATTCTATTCATTAGAAGTGAGTCATTAACTCCAGTCCACATTTAGAGGAGGAGAATTAAGCTTCATTTTTTTAAAAGGAGTGTCAGAATGTAACAATTTGGTGTGTATTTGTCTATATGTGTCTTTTTAAAATTCTTTACCTAGCTGGAATCACACCATAAGGGTTCTTTTGTTTGCAATTTCATCCAACTTCATATTTTTGCGATTTAGTCATATTTGATCCATTGTATAAGTTTGCTGGGACTGCCATAACAAAGTGCCACAGAAGAAGGTTTAAACAATAGATATTTATTTTCTCACAGTTCTAGAGGCTAGAAAGCCAAGAGCAAGGTGTCAACAGATTTGGTTTCTTCTAAGGCCTCTCTTCTTAGCTTGTAGTGGTCATCTTCTTTCTGTATCTTCACATAGTCTTCCTACTATGGTTATATCCTAATTTCCTCTTTTTATAAGGACACATGTCATGTTAGATTAGGACCTAATCTGATGACCTCATTTTAACTTAATTACCTCTTTAAAGATTCTATATTCAAATATAGTTACATTCTAAGATGCTGAGTGTTAGAACTTCAACACGTGAGTTTTACGGGGCAAATTCCATTTCAAACACACATAAAGTTGTAGTTTTTTTAATTTTCACTGCTCAATAGTATCTCATTGTGTGAATAGACAAATGTGTGTTTTTCTATTCTACTATCAACACGTATTTTGGTTATTTAGAATTTTTTATTATAAATAATACAGCCACATGCCTCTTGTCACCCTTGAACACATCATATGCATCATCGTATGAGTCATCATATTTATTAAGTTAATGCAAATATTTTTCCAAAGTGGTTCCACAAATTTTCAGTCCCACCAGCAACATATCACACTTCTCATTGCTCTACATTCTGGTCAGTATTTGGTATTATCAGACTTTCTAAATTTGCTAATCTCAGGGCTAAAATCATTTATAGCTTTTGTGGCTCTCATTAGCATTTCCCAGATTATCGACAAAATTGAGGATCTTTTTGTTTGTTTATAAATTTTTTTTCATTTTTTTGTCTATTTATCTATTGGGTTTCTCATTTTTTCCTTATCAATTTGTCAAAGATCTTTACAAATTGGTATTCCAAATATTTTTTACCAGCTGTGGCTTATCTTTTTACCTCTTCTTGCCAAGTTTTATAATTCTTGGCTCCTATTTTTTTGCCCATCTTTTGTTTGGGTTTAGATCTTGTTCTCTGCTTATTTTACATACTATTCTTAGCTGATCAGTCCAATGAATAAACTTTTCACCTACATATGCTCCTAAATTCTTAATATATGTATTTTCAAAATAGCTCCGCTGAACATCTTAAAGTTCCCTGAACTCTCTATACTCTTTTTCTGATTTGTAGACTTTTGCACATACTTACCACTCTTAGCGAAATATCATCTCCCATTCCCCACCTTCATTTCCTATATGTTTTTTATCACTAACTCCTACTAACTTTCAAGTCTCAGGTCTCAGTTTAAGGGACTTTTCACTGTGCCCTCATAACACTATATAATTGTTCTACCATTGTACTTAACACACTGTATTGTAATTATCTTTTTACTTGGCTGTCTCCCAGATCAGACTATAAATTCCCATGACATTGTACCTAGTCCCATGTCTCTACATAGTTTATAGGAAAATAATACCTGTTGAATTAATTAATTAATTTTGATGGGTTAAAAATTACACTCACTAGTACAACTAATACATTAGTGTGTAAATCATTTGTATTATTATAACATGTACATAAATTCTATGCATTAATTATCAAAATAAAATTAAAATAACCTCTGAACACTGGCCCCTCAAAATAAATGTATTATAAATATGCAAAACAATAGTTAAGGTTTATCAACAGCCTCTGTTCAGCCAAGATCACAACCCTATGAAGGGAAAATCCAGACAGAAATTTACAGGATCCCCTCAGGATTTTATTATAGACCCTTGTCCCTCCCCAACTTTAATCACACTCATTGCATTTCCTTTGAAGAGAAATGGAAAATAGGAAGAATTGTCTAACCTGGTCACACCTGGGAGGGTGGAAATTCTTGACACACCTAAGGAGAAACAAAACAAATTAAAGGGATGATGATTCTCTTGGCGATAATTCAATAGCTCGCTTTCTCTGAACTCATTTGTTTGGCATTGCTAGGCGCATCGTCAAAGTTTAAAATGCTTTGCACTGAATGAACAGCTGTAGGGGCAGAAAAGCGTTGGTAGTGGGCATTTTAATGCCTGACTTGAACTCTTCCTTTGACTCATTTCCTGGTCAAAATGTTGTAAGCTGAACAGATTTACTAGTTTGTTTTCCTTTCCTCTGGGATAAATCTTTCCAAGCAATCTTCTCCTAATTAGGTGTCAATCAGTAATTTGTAAGTGTGAGGTTTCTCAGCCTCAGCACTCATAACATCTTAGTCCAGGCAATTATTTGTTTTGAAGAGACTATCCTGTGCATTGTAGGTCATTTAGCAAAATCCCTGGCCTTTAGCCCCCAGATGTTAGTAGAATGACCCCAAGTTGTGGCAACCAAAAATATCTCCAGAAATTATCTCTGGAATCTAGTCTAGAAAGATCTCTTGATTTCCTGCCATGGGCTAAAGTTGCCTTATCTTTAGACCCCTCCTCACATAGGGGATTAATAAATGAATACATTATTGTTAGCCCCTTCTCAGATGACCGAGGGTAAAATAACAAATAGGAAGCATCGTCTGTTATATTTTTAAGTTTGAAATAATTATCTTCTCATAAGTTCAGCTTTGATTAACATTTTCTATTTTCCAGCCCTACTCAGATGTTGGGGGTGATGCTCATTAACAGAAAATTCCCATTCCTAAGCCACACGTTCAAGGAATTCTACAATCTGGGTGTGGAAACTTGGGAGAATGATGGTAAGTGGAAAAAGAGGTTGGACATTCTAGGTGAGAGGAATGGCATTGGCAAAGATACAATGGTGAAAAGAGGAAAGGAAGGTTTTACAAATGCATAGACAATTGTGGCTAGAGAAAAAAGGTTCCCTACAGGAGTATCCAAAGATACAGCTTTCCCATAGACAAGTCATGCTGCTTTCGGGAATCCTTCCCTGATTTCACAAACCCATGTGATTATGCCTACCTCCAAATTCCTGACAACTGTGTTTCCACCTCATATTCTCACAGTTAACCTACACTGCTTTGTATGATTGCTAATCGTTTTTTCATATTGCATTGTATTGCACTGTATTCATAATGTATTGTACCAGTTCAATGAATTCCTAAAGGACAATGACAATATCTAGTGCAAAAGTGTACGCAGAGCAGGTGCTAGAAAAGTATAAACTGGACAACTAATTTGGAAAAACAGAGGCAGTGCCCAAAGGCCACCTCTGGGATAGACAAGTGTTATCTTAGTTAAGTCACTTATACTGATTAGCAGTGGAGGAAATAATATAGAAATTTATCAGCATTACTCAAAATTTAATTTAAAACCATTCCATCAATTTGATTATTTTAACACAGTCCGGTGGTATTGAAATATTTTTCATACTAAATGAAAAAAAAATTTTTTTTTTTCCAGAGAGAAGATAAGACCAAACAAATGCCTGCAACTGGTCACCTATGTATGTATTATTGTCTTAATCTAGACTCAGCTGTGATTGAAGCCAATATCATTTTGTCCAGGCCCCACATATAACCTCACATATGTCTCTTTGAAATTGTCTCTTTTTAGTTAATGAAGACTGCTGTAAAGCAAGGAAAGCAGATTGTAAATGCTGTATTTGAGAACCTAGGCCAAGTTCAACTTCACGAAAGTCCTATCATATTGTTTTAATAAATATAAAATAATTGCTTCATGTTGGCACCATAGCAAGAGGTGCATCTAAACTGACAGTGGAAAGGGTGGGAGGCCCAGGAGAAGAGACAAACTCCACCCTACAAAACAACCTCTGTGTCTGCGTTTATTCCAGCACCTTCCTTTGAACTTATTAGGCCCTCTCCGATCTCATTATCTCTAGGTTGAACTCCTGCACCTAGAATAGTCTCTCTTCACAATTACGGTGCCTCAAGACATTCGAGAGTGAGTCAATGTTTTTTAAAGTAAATAAATATAATTGTTTACTTTGTCAGATAATTAATTTTAAATGGCAAAGGTGGGTAAAGAGTTTTAGAAAGACAGAATAAAGAATGTTTTAAAGAAAACCTATTGGAAACTTTAGGTGAATAAATCAGATTCATTCTATCATTAATTTGCTTTATGCTAAAGATAGACTTAAGACCTTTTACAGTTACTGTGTGAACTATAAAAATATTAAAAGAAGGTAAATAAAAGAACAAGGGACAAGACAGGAAAAAGGAGCAAAAATTCATCAGAAAAACTAGGTAAAAAAAAAAGTTTTAACCATTCAGGCTGCTATGTCAGAATACCATAAACTGGGTGGCTTATAAACTACCAAAGTTTATTTCTTGCAGTTCTGGAGACTGGGAAGTCAAAGATAAAGTCACTAGTAGAATAGGTGTCTGCTGAGGGCCTACATCCTAGTTCAGAGAGAGTTGTCTTCTCACTGTGTCGTCATGTAGTGGAAGGATCTAAAGAGCTGGAGTCTCTTTTATTAGGACACTAACGCCATTCATGAGGGCTTCACTCTCAGAATCTGCTCACCTCCCAAAGGCCCCACCTCCTAATACCATCATATTGGGCTTGGGATTCAACATATACATTTTGGGAGAGCACGAGCATTCAGTTTATAGCAGGAAACTATACCTGAGCACAAATCTTAGCTCTATGATTCCAAAAAATAAAGGCTCACAGGAAAAGGTCACGAGTCCCACTAGAGGTTCCTAACCCTGGCTGTGCCTCAGATTCACAGAGGGAAGGAGAGAGCATTTTAAATATAATTTTCCAGCTATATCCAAACTTAATGAATCAGAATCTCTAGGCATTAAGCCCAGATATCTATCTGATGAAAGAAAACATCAGGAGAGACAACCTTTTTCTTAGCTCTGAAAGGAATTTGTGACATATGGTTTCTATAAAGGCCACCGGACAGTAAAATGTACCATATTCAATAACAATATTTATCACATGGCTATTCCTTACAATGATCTACAATAAAGAATGAGAACAGAAGGCTACATCATAGCCTGTAAAATATTTCCTACTCTGGAGGCAGCCTTTTGCGTATCTCATGTGACCCAGCGTGGGGACTACCGTAGAGGAATGGGTGAATAGCATGTGCTTTGGGATTCTCCTCCTGGGCTGAAGTGAAGATTAAATAAGGAAGGCCTTGCACATAGTAGGTGCCCAATAAATGTTAGCGATTGTTGTTATCATTATTCTCAAAAGTCAGTGTTCTTACTGGACTTTAAGCAGGAGATGGACATTTAAGATAATTAACAAAGAACAACCAAAATGATACCTATGTCATCTATGCCTCCCTCTAGTACTGCTTGTCTGCAAGAAGCAAGGTCTCCAGTGCTCAACATGCCTTATTTCATTAACCTTAACAACCACCCCATAGGTAAGTACTATTATACTCATTTTACAGATAGAAAGATGAAAGAACAGACATGTTAAATGTTGCAAAATTGAATATAGCAGAACTGAATGTCCAACTTCAAGCTCTCTGGCTCCAAATAATATGCCCTTAACAATAGCTTTTCTATCAGAAGGCCAAAACTCAAGGAACCACATGCTCCAGGTTTTCGGAGGGACGTGACCAAGTTACACCTTTGTTATAAAAATTAAGACTTGAATTCTTACCTCATCACAGAGGCTTGCCCACTAGATTTTCTGTTTATAGGGTTACAACTCTCTCAAACAGCAACTGTGAATAGGGTCAGAAGCCAGGCAATCACGTGAGCTTTTACTCTGACCTTCGCCTGGAAGATTTTGGGAAGAGGATTTGTTACCCATTCACATCTATGATGGAAGACCCATCAGAAAAGTTCAACTAATCTCATCAAATTTCCCCTGTGTTCAGAAGATGACCTGTGACATTTTTTTTTTAACTTTTCTCAACTCTTTTAAAAAAAGAGACATCCCAGAAGTCACTTTTTTTTTATATTCAAGTGAGTGTAAAGATTGTGAATGAAATATGATGTAGATATTGTAAACTTGAGTCCAGAAAATAAGTGCTCATAAGCTTGTAAGTGTTCATAAGTGGAGGTGACAGGGGGTCTCCTGCGTTACTGTAAGCATTACCACCACAGCAGCAGCCAGCTCCTGGTCATTTTTTAAAAGAAAAGCCAAGCAGCAGAACAAGGAGCAAGTTTTGTTTACATTACTTCTCAGTGTCTTGGAGGAGTAGGTGCCTGGATTGCTTTTATTTACACTCACAATTACTAATCATTATCAAAGGGAAAATGTAGATGAACTAATATTCTCTAGACATCCTCCTTCGTAGAGAGTTTGTCACTTTGGAGAATGATGACATTTTAAAACCTTAATACTGTGAGATCTAAAAGTATTTGAAACTCTGGCAGCTGCTGGACACCAAACTCAGAGAGCCCTTGGAAGAAGGGAGGCAGCCTAGGGACACAGGAAGCCAAGCTGCTGGAGCAGCTGTTGAAGCCAGAGCCAGCCTCTCCCCACCCGCTCCTGCTCTGGGAAGAATCAGGAGCTCTGGAATAAAAGGGGCAAAGGGAAAATGTGGAAAGATGGAATAAAGGAAGGGAATTTGGGATAGACCCAGATGGACCAGAAAAGGAAAGAAAGGTTAAAATTGAGTGCAGCATTGGTTGTAAATTGAAAAGCAAAGCTGAAATGTCTTCGTGGGGTATGAGATAGCCAAAGTCCCTTTTTTTATCTCTATTTATAAATATATTTAATTAAAATGGTTTTGACAGCAGTCAAGTCCTCAGCAGGTCATATTCATGGCTGGAAAGACTAGCTATAAAATCTCTCTCTTAAAATGAGCAAATTTTATCTAGTCTTAAATAGCTTTCACTAACAGGCCTAGAGAGAACCAAGGAGTACACCTCCTGTATGAATATCAAATGCAAATTCCATGACCATAAGTGATTGATGTTTAGAGAAATTCTAAAACTAGAGACCTGTTAGCTGATGTCAGCCATGAGGAAGATTTCAGAGCATTTAAGAAGAAATTATCATCAGGAGCCAGCCTGGAACAAGGCAAGTCAAACTTTTTGATAAAGAAAGGCTTATTTTTCATATAATTATTTTTAAATCATATTCTTTTTTTCAGATTGAAAGTAGCATCTGCTCATTATTTTTAAAAAAAGAACTAAAAATATAAGTAAAATAGGAGTCAATGCTCCCCACATTGATGCTATTTCTTAGAGATGACGATTAACTGATATATTGTATATTTATCTACATTTTACTCTGCATTTATACTATTTCACAAAAGCAGGATTTATACAGCTGTAGTCTGATTCTTAGTCATCATGTTACTGGAAAGATGATCTCTAAAGTATATTAATTTTTAAAGTAATTTCAGTTTAACTTTGATGTTTACGTATGCATGCCTAATTTTTTTGAAACTGAGAATTTCACTAGAACTTATCATTTTGATAGTGTGTCAATATTACTGTTCCCATATAAAAAAAATAGAAAGCATGAATCATTAAATAATCTCAGGTATTTGTCAAGTTAGAAAAGGTGGTCCTACTGAAAAACAATTATTCTGTCCATAGTAGCTTCCAGGTATTGTAACAAACATTTTACATGTTAACTCTAAGAACAACCTATGAGGAAGGTGGTAATATACTGTTTCAGGTGGAGAAAATGAGGCTCAGATAAATTGTCATGTTCCCAAGGTCACCCCGCAAGTAATTGTAGTACAGTCTAAATTCGAACCTATTCAAACCAAAGTCGGGATATGTTCCATCCTGCTGCCTGCCATTCAAACAATCAGGTTATAGTTATTAAAATATGCAGAAAAGTAAATCAACATGATTAAAATTATTTTGAATGTGACTATGTATATTACAAAATTATTACTAGAAATAATGAGTTTGAGCCCACCCTCTGGCATTTGACACCAATGTGACCTTTAGCAAATTTTTTAACCTAAACTCAGCTACAAAGTGAAGATACTATGTAATTATATGAGACTTGCAATAATAAAGTGAAGATTAAATAAAGCAACGTATATGAAAATTCTTTTTGTAAACTGTAAAGTTATTACTTTGTTATGGATACATTTATGTGGTGATTATAAATTTGTTCACAATAGGCTTTATAACTTCACCTTGATAATAATTCCATTAGAATAAAAGCAAATGCAGAATTTTTTAGCTAAATAAAAATAAAAGACATCCTTCAGCAATATTCAAATTCAGGGTCATATCCCTTGAGAACAGGTCTGCACTCTCTCCCAAGACTCTCAGCTGTGCTCTTTTTCTCCCTTTGCCCAGTACACCAACCTCAAGAGCAGTGACCTCAACGACCTCCTTGTTTCTCAGTCATACTTCTTTTTATTCTGATAGTAAAATACTAAATAATTTTCATTTTATCAATATTGTATCTGTATATATTTTAAAATTCAAAATCAATACAAAAAATTCTCATTATAAAAAATGAGTCTCCTACTTAACTCTCCAGTTTCACCTCCTGAATACTACCACTTTCGATTTCTTTAGTTTGTCTTCCAGTATTTACTCTCTCATATCAAACTGATATACTTAGTTTGCAAAAGATTGATTAATCCATTTAGTTTATTATTGACTCTTTATTATGAAAATTTGGATATAGTTGTTTACAAACTAGCTCCCTTTCTCCACTTTCTTTATTCTCTAAATAGGATTATATAATAATTTTTAATTACATGTTTTTGAGTTAGCATTAAAATTATTATGACTATTTAATATTGCTCACTGCTGAAACAAAATGTAAACTATAACTATTTCCTCTCTTATAAAAAGAAATAGGAAATGTCAAATGATAGAGAAAACCAATAAAAACCAAAGATGATTTTTTGAGATCAATGAAATTGATAAGCCTTTATCTAGACTGACCGAAGACAAATTACCGATGTTGGGAATTAAAGAGGAAATATCACCACAGATCTTACAAATATTAAAAGAATAATAAGAGAAAGGTATGAACAACCATATGCCAATAAATTTGACAAATTAGATTAATGGTCATATTTCTTAAAAGATACAGATTACCAAAATCGGCACACACAAAAAAATAAAAAATATGAATAAACTTATAACTATTAAAGAAATATAATTATAATTTAAAATCTTCACACAAATAAAAATTCAGATCCAGATAACTTTTTCAACAAATTCTATCAAATATTCAAGAAATAAATAATGCTAATACTACATAAAAGCTTTCAGAAAACAGAGGAGAAAAAATATTTCCATCTCATTTTATGATCCCACTATTATCCTGGTACTAAAAACAAAGACATTTTGAGGACATAAAACTATGACTAATATTCTTCATGAACATAAAAGTAAAAATTCTTAACAAAATATTGGCAAAACAAACCAAATAATGTTTTAAAAACATAATACATCATGTTCAAGTGGACTTCAAGTCTACTTTAATTCCTGATATTGGTAATCAACAAATTACAGAATAAGCATATTAGTTTAACATTTGAAAAGCAGTTAATGTAATATGTGATATTAACAGAATAAAGAGATAAACCATGTGATGATCATCCAAAAAATATAGAAAAAGCATTTGACAAAATTTAACACTCATTTATTATCAAAACTCTTAGCTGGAGGAAAATTCTTCAATCTGATAAAGGGCATCTATAAAAACTTAGATTTAACATCATATTTAATGGTGAAAGACTATTTCTCTGATAAGATCAGTAACAGAAAAAGGATATTCGCTCTCACCACTTCTTTTCAGCATTAAACTAGCCAATCATAGCCAATGTGATAAGGCAAGAAAAAAAGCAATATAAGTGACACATACTAGAAAAGAAGATGAAAAACTGTTAATCTTTACACATCCATGCCTACATAGAAAATCCTAAGGAAGATATGAAAAAAATACTAGAATTACTAAAACTAATAAGTACATTTAGCAAAGTTGCAAGATACAGATTCAATATTTAAAAATCAATAAACTATCTGAAAAAATAAGAAAACATTCCCATTTACAATAGTATCAATAATATTAAAATACTTGGGAATAAATTTAATCAGGGAAGTGAAAAATATATTGCCAAAAACGGTAAGATTCTGAAGAAAGAAATTGAAGAAGACACAAATAAATAAAAAGATTTCTCATGTTCATAGATTGGAAAAATTAATATTGTTAATATCTCCATTCTACCTAAAGCCATCTATTGATTTATTATAATCCCTATCAAAATTCCTATGGCATTTTTCACAGAAAGAAAAAAATCCTAAAATTTATACAGAACCACAAAAGTAATGCAATGATCAAAGCAATCTTGAAAAAGAACAAAGCTAGAGGCATCATATTTCCTATAGTAATCCTATAGCTATAGTAATCAAAACAGCATGGTACTACATACAGACACACAGACCAATGAAACTGAAGAGACAGCCCATAAATAAACCTATATATCTATTGCAGCATTATTCATAATAGCCAAGATATGAAAACAATGTAAGTATTCATCAAAAAGATAAAAATTTTTTGCATACACACACACACACACACACACACACACACACACAGGCATGCACGCACACATACACACACATACCGTGAAAGAAGATTATCCATCCATGAAAAAGAAAAGAAGTCCTGCCATTTACATGGTAAGAAATCCAAGAATACTCAAAAGGGAAAGAATAATCTCTTCAATAAATGGTGTTGGGAAAACTGGGCAGCTGCATATAAAGAATAAAATTGAATTCCTGTCTTACACCATTCAGAAAAAGTAACTCAAAATGAATTAGAACTTAAACATAAGACCTGAAACCATAAAGATTCTGGAAGACAACACAGGAAAAAAATCCTTGACATCAATCTCGGCAATGATTTTTTTTAAATATGACACCATAAGTAAAGCCAGCAAAAACAAAATTCAACAAGAGGGACTACATAAAACTAAAAAGCTCCTATACAACAAAAGAAACAATTAACATAATGAAAAGGCAACTTCTAGATGTAAAAAATATCTGCAAAACATATATCTTATAAGGGGGTAATAACCAAAATATGCAAGGAACTTAAACAACTCAATAGCAAAAAAAAACAAACAATCCAACTTGAAAATAGGCAAAAGACTTGAATAAACATTTCTTCCAAAGTAGACGTACAAATGGCTAACAGGTACATGAAAAGGTGTTCATCATCACTAATCATTAGGAAAATGCAAGTCAAAATCACAAGGAGTTGTCATCTCATATCTGTTAGAATGATTATTTTCAAAAGATAAGATAAATGATGGTGAAGATATGGAGAAAAGAGAGTCTTGATGCACTATTTAGAGAATATAAATTAGTACAGCCACTATAAAAAAAAGAGTATGGAGGTTCCCTAAAAAATTAAAAATAGAAATACTATATGACACAGTAATCCCACTTCTGGGTATATATCTGAAAAAAGATGAAATCACTATCTTGCAGATATATCTGCACTTTTATGTTCATTGCAGCATTATTCTTAATAGCTAAGATATGGAAACAATGTAAGTGTTCATCAAAATGATATATATTTTTGCATATATATACATATATATGTATGCAAAGGAATATTATCCAGCTGTGAAAAAAGAAGGAAGTCCTACCATTTACAACAACATTGGTGGACCTTGAGAGCATTATGTTAAGTGAAATCTCAGGCAGAGAAAGACAAATACTACATTATCTCATTTATAATGTGGAGTCTAAAAACATCAAACTCATAGAAACAGAGTAAAATGGTGGTTTCTGGGGGCTTATGGTTTCAGGAATTCAAGAGATGTTGTTCAAAGACTACAAACTTTCAGTTATAAGATAAATAGCTTCCAGGGAACTAATGTATAGCATGGTGACTACAGTTAACAAAACTATATTGAATACTTGAAAGTTATTATGAGTAGAGCTTTAATGTTATCACCATAACAACAAAATGGTAATTCTGTAAAATAAAGAATGTATTAACTGACCCAACTGTATTCAACATTTAATAATAAATACATCTTTCAAATGATTACATTGTACACCTTAAACTTACATAATGTTATACGTCAATTATATTTTAATAAAGCTACAGAAAAAATCAATAATATTTATATAGCTAGCAATAAACAATTGGAGAATAAAATTTTTCATAAAAGTCTACCATTTACAATATAAAAACACATGAAATATCTAGGGATAAAGATGTGTATACTTAAAACTACAAAAGGTAACAGATAAATAAAAAGAAGACTTAAATACAGTCATGTGTCACTTAACAACAGGAATACTTTCTGAGAAATGTATCACTAGGCAATTTTGTCATTGTGTCAGCATCATAGAGTACACTTACACTAACCTACTACACACCTAGGCTGTATGGTATAACCTACTGTTTCTAGGCTACAAACCTGTACAGCATGTCACTGTACTGAATACTATAGGCAAATATAACACAATGGTATTTGTATATTTAAATACATCTAAACATAGAAATTATGCTATAAAAATACAGTATAAGAGGTTTTTTTTAATGGTACACCTGTGTAGGGCACTTGCCATGAATAAAGCTTGCAGGACCAGAAGTCAGTGAGTGAGTGGTGAGTGAACATGAAGACCAGGACATTTCTGTACACTACTGTAGACTTTATAAACACTGTACACTTAGGTTATGCTAAATTTATTTTTTTTTAATTTTTCTTCAATAATAAATTAACCTTAGCTTACTGTAACTTTGTTACTTTATAAAATTTAAAACTTTTTAAAACTTTCTGACTCTTTTGTATTAACACATAGCTTAAAACAGACACATATTATAACTGTGCAAAAATATTTTTTTTCTTTATACCTTACTCTATAAGATTTTTTCTACCCAATTTTTTTTTAACTTTTTTGTTAAAAGCTAAGACACAAACACACACATTAGTCTAGGCCTACGCAGGCTAAGGATTATCAATATCACTGTCTTCCACCTCTACATCTGAGAAGTTCTTCAGGGTCAATAACATACATGAAGCTGTCATCTCCAATGATAAAAAATGCCTTCTGGAATACCTCTTGAAGGACTTGTCTAAGGCTCTTGAGGAGTTGTCACTCTTTTCAGAAATATATCCATGAGTTTGCTTTATTTGTTTCTTTTTTACGCCAAAGATTTACTTGTAAGCAGATAATGCACCATGAATGCATATTCCTCTCTACTAATGAAAAACTTTCTGTTTTGCGATTCCATGTTTTCAAACTTTTTAAGGTGCTTATTGAGGTCTGCGAAATTTTCTGCTAAACCATTCACTGTGAATTTCTCTGCAGGTTCTTTTTCTTCTCCTGCAGTTTTCTTTTATCTTTCTTCTACTTCAGCTATGTATTCTTGTGCCAGTTCCAGCAACTCATTCATCACTTCCTCAGGAACCACCTCTAGGAGCTCCTCAATCTACACCTAGGTTAAGTTGTTTGCCATCTCAACCATAGCCTTGTTGATTTTTGCATCCTTGGCAAATTCTATGATGTCATGGACAAATCTCTTGAGCATCTTCTTCCAGATGACATTCATACATTACTTGGCAGTCATACACCACTTAACAACGAAGATACATGCTGAAAACTGTGTTGTCAGGCAATTTCATCATTGTGCAAATATAGAGTGCACTTACACAAACCTAAATAGTATAGCCTAGGTTACATGATAAGCCTATTTTTCCTAGGCAGCAAGCTTATGTAGCATGTTACTGTATAAAACAACATGAGATTAAATCAAGCACAATAGAAAATGATAAACACAAGATACATAAGGCTGCTGCTGGCATAATACAACATTACTGTTTTGCAACAAAGCTGTTTTATATAAGTAGAAAGAGTACACTCTAAATTTATGATAGAAAATATAGTATAGTAAATACATAAACCAGTAACATGGTTATTTATTATCATTATTATGTATCATGTACTATATTTACATAATTGTATGTACTATACATTTATACTACTGACAGCACAGTACGCTTGTTTATACCAGCATCACCACAAACATGGGAATAATGACTTTACTATAGCTAAGACATCACTAGGTGATAGGAATTTTTCAGCTCCATTATCATCTTATAGGACTACCATTACATACGTAGCCTGTAGTTGACCAAAATGTTTTTATGAAGCATGTAATGGTAAATAAATAGATAAATATGCCTATTCATGGATAAGAAGACTCAATAGTGATAAAATGTCACTTGTTCCCAAATAAACATTCTGTGGAAAATGACAAACTTATTCTAAAAGTCTAAAATTTATATAGCAATTCAAATGACCTTTAATAGTTCAAACAATTTGGAAAAGAAAAAACCATTTGAAGATTTAATACTACCTGATTTTAAATCTTACTAACTAACTATGGTAACCAAGATAGTGAATTATTTTAATAATGTCTATTTTGATAGACACATAGATCAATGGAACAGATTAAAGAGTCTAGACATAGACTCATATAAAAATGCTCAATTGATTTTTAACTGAAGTAATAAGGTATTCAATAGCAAATGGGCAGTCTTTGCAAACAAATGCTGATGAAACCAGATATCCACATGGCCCTTACCTAAAACCATAGACAAATGTTAACTCATAAAGCTAAAAGATAAAACTATAAAACTTTCAGAAAAAAATATTAATGCAATCCTAGCAAAGATCTCATACACAAGATAAAAGAGCACTAACCATAAAATAAAAAATTAATAAATAAAATTTTATCAAAATTAAAAGCACTGTTTTTCTGAAGATATTATTAAGAAAACAAAGCAAGTGACAGAATGGGAGAGTATGTTTGCAAAATGTGCATCTAAGAAAAAAATTGTATCCAGAATATATAAAGAATTCTTACAATCCAATAACATAACCAACTTAAGTTTTTTTATAGAGGAAATATTTGAACACTTAGAAAAAGAAGATATACAGATATCTATGAAAAGATGCTCAACAAATTATTTATCACAGAAACATAGATTAAGGCTACAATGAAACATCACAACACACCCATTAAGATGGTCAAAATTAAAAAGACTGGCAACACTAAATGTTGATAAGCATATGGAGCAACTGAAACACTTGTATATTTTTGATGGCATGTAAAATGATACAACCATTTTTGAGAACAGTTTGGCAGTTTCTTATAAAGTTAGACTTACCATATGAGCCATCATGTTCACTCCTATAATTTACACAAAGGAAATTAAAACATCTGTCCACATAAAATCATGTTCACCAATGTTCATAGCAGCCTTATCTATAATTTATCCAAACTGGAAACTATCAAATTTTCCTTTAATAGATAAATAGATAAACAAACTATGAGACATTAATGCAGTAGAATTCTACAAAGCAATAAGAAAGAATAATTATTGATATATGCACCCACACAAATGACTCTCAAGAACATTATGCTGCACAAAAGGGGCAGACTCAAAAGACTATAAACTATATGATTTCATTTATATGAAATTCTATAAAAAGTAAAACTACAGTGATAGGAAGCAGATCAGTGGTTGTCAGAGTCCAGGATGTGGAGGAGAAGAACTGACTATCAAGAAGTACAAGAAACTTTCTCAGATTCTGCATCATTTTGGGGTGGTGGTTATATGACTATTTTCAAAACTAGCTTCTCAGCCTCAACTCTACTGACATTCTGGGCAGAATTTTTTTTTTGTTATGAGGGCTATTCTGTGCATTGCTAGATGTTGAGCAGCATCCTTGGCCTCTGTTTCACTCTCTTCACCCCCAAAGTTGTAACAACCAAAAATGTCTTCAAACATTATCAGATCTCTCCTAGAGGGCAAATTGCCTCTGGTTGAGAACCACTAGTCAAAATTCATTAATTGTAGATTTAAAATTAGCAAATCCTATTGTACATAAATTATACCTCAATAAAGCTGATTTTAAAGTGTAGGAGGAGGCTTAAATCTATGTTCCTTACATCCCTAGAGATATGATTTCACTTTTATCTACTTTACATATCCTTCAATTGAGACATTCCATATTTGTTAAAATAATTTTTCTACAGATTGTTAGAAATATTATTCCATCACTGTCTAATATTCAGCATTGCTACTGAAAAATCAGATGCAATCTTAATTCCTGCTCCTTTGTGACCTTTTTTAATCTCCCTGAAAGTTTTTACTCACTCTTTTTCAATTCTATGCTAAGTCCTTATGGGCCTATTAAAATTAAAACTTATATCCTTCAATTCTAGTATTTTCTTACAAAATTTATTTTAAAAATTTCTCTAGCCGATTTTCCCCATTTTCTTTCCTAGAACTTCAAAAAAGATATTGGACTTCTCAAATACATCCTTTAAAGATTTTCTCATCTCTTCTCAGTTGTCTGTTTTTTTCATCTTTTTATTACTTCCTATAAGAAAGTAGTATGAGAAATTTTGTTTTCAGCTTTCATGTATTTAATTTCAAAGAGTAATTCTCAAAGTGTTCCTTTTCACTAAGGACATTATCATAATTCAACTTTTTTTCTTCTGATTCCTGTATGTATGTCTCCTCTAGAGACAATGTTAGTTTCAGGCTCTCACGCTGAAAACTATCCTTAAGTGTGTGGTGATCCTTAGCTGAAGGTCCATATTCAACTAATATGAAAGTTTAAAAGTGAGTGTCTGCTCTGCATGCAAGGGTGGAGCTTGTTTACTGGTAGGCTTTAGGAAGTGATCAAGCAGAAGAAAGCTGACTCTGGGGGGAAAATGTCAATGTCTGAAGGTGCTTTTTTGGAGAAAGTTAAAGTTCCTCCAAAGATGAATTTTCCATCCTTGGGTGAAAGGAAAAGCTCTGGCTTCAGTATTCTAGGCAGAGGTCAAGGGAAGCAGGCTGTTGCGGGGGTGGTCTTATCATCAACTTTTCAACCATTTGTTTAATGCTTCTATTTTAAGCCCAGATTTCATCCTTGGTTTCAACTGTCCTGTGTCCCTGAGTCTGAAACACCTCCATGGGTCCTAGGTCTGACTGCGATCCAGGCTCATGGCTAGATTCCAGACTTAGAATGTTACATTAATGTAGAAGGGCGTCTGTGCCTAACTTCTGTATATATGATCCCACTTATTGTATCACATATGTGTGGCAGAATGTCACTATTGTTCTCTGACATATATGAAGCTATATGAAGCCTTTGTGGTCCCCTAATGCAGAAGCACACTTCCCGCAATAAAGTTGGTGCCTAGCGTTTAAATCTAATTATATTCTTTCAACTGGGCATCTCACTACCATGTATCACCACTGAAACCTTCCCTTGTTGATCAGCTCTATGCTGACATGTGGCATAGTTGGCAGGATGAGGTGAGTATAGCCCCTAGTGCTTCTGACAGTTCCCAGGTGGCTGATACTTGAGGATATTTGGGTGGAGGACATGTGGTCCCCCACTTCCCAATGGTATTCCATGGCCACATATCTGGCTATGTGGATGCCCCCAGAAGATTGGGATGGAGTGAAACCACATCCGGAAATCCTTGGAGATGCTGGAGCCAAATGGCCCAATGCAGCGGGACAGGTGGCCTGAATGTTCCTCGTGGTACTGCAGCAGGCCAGCCTGGAGGTCCAGGATCAGCCTTAGCAGGTGCAACAAGTGCAACATCAGGAAAAAGTGCTGGAAGGGTGGCTGGCAGCAGCAGAATGCATGCTGCAGGGCCCACAGGGCTTGCTGCCATCATCTCGTTCTGGGAGCCCACCAGCAACACCGTGGCAGGCATGTCCAGTAATACAGCAGAAGGTTCAAGTGGAACAACCATTGGAGGGGGTAAGTTGACAGCGCCCCACCCCCAGGCTCAAAAGCATATCACCTTGATCGAGTACACCCCCTCCAAACTCCAGAACCTGAGGAAACAGGTACGGCAGAGAGCCAGAGAGACAGTTCCAGGGTGCCTGCTGCAGTTGCAGGATTACAGGGCCGATGGGACTGAATTATCTCTGGAAGAAATGACCCAGCTGGCCTCTGTAACTGTGATACCATCCCTCTGGCAGCACCTCCAGAAAGTGGCGCATACAGCACAGAAAATGGGCAATCACTCCCTGATTAACTGACTCATGTCTGCTGCCCAGACAGAGTGGACCCACCCTGGAGAGCTGCCAGAGATAGTGAGGAGATAGAATACATACTTAGATCTGGTCCAGATAATTTGAGAAATGGGCATGTGGCAGATGATGTTTCACACCCAGTATACTAGGCCTGATGAAGAGGTATTTACAACTCATAAGAACTTGACAAGTGGACTACGTAGGACCTTTGCCCACAGACCAGAGACACCACTATGTGTTCACTGGTATAGACACAGACACCGGTCTAGAGTTTGCATGGCTGGTGGCAGATGCTGATCAATGCCATACCAAGACCGTTTTGGAACACCTTGCGGCCACCTGTGGCCAGCCCTCATTAATCTCCAGTGACAGAGGCACTCATTTTACTGGACAGGAGGTGCAGGCCTAAGCCGGCACCAATTATGTGCAGTGACAGTTACATGTTCCTTATCGCCCACAGGCAGCTGAAATAGTAGAAGGATTCAATGGCTTACTGATAGACAAACTACATGCCTTGGACCCAGACTGACACCGTTGGTACACTAACCTCTGAATGAGCATCCTCAGCTGATGGGGTTGTCTCCCCTTAACAGGGTTGTAGCAGGCTTGCCGCAGGCTATCAAAGTGTGCCTGGGCACCACTGCTAAACAGTTCTTGCCCCAGAACATTTGGCAGCAGGTAAACAAGCCACCTAGTTGTAGCTCTGGACTATATAGGAAACAGAAGAGCCATGGGTGGTCCTCGTGGAACCCTGGGGACAAGGCTTGTGCAATGGTTTTCCAGTAGAACCTTGGATTTGCATTTGGCCCCTGACCTCATGAGTGTCACTCCCCATAACTGCAGAAGGTTCATTTTTAATGGGAAGTTTTGTCCTTAGCCTCTGGTCCATTCCCCTCTATACTCTAACACCAGCGGAGATCCTCTGGCTTACTACCCTAGGAGAAACTGTCTGGTACTACAGGCCAGGGGCAGCTCCATTCCTAGCCACCCTTTTGTCTCAAGATGGGCAGGTGGCCTGTGTCCTCCTAGAAGAATGGGACTTGCCCCTAGTGGTCTCTTTGTCTGCTCTTTTCTATCACCCAGGCTGATAACAGTGAACAGTGTCATGTCCTGGGCTCATGTGTTTGCTGCTGTCCATAATGCTTCTCATTACTGGATGTGTACTGAACTGCCAATGTAAGTGGCCAAGGGACTGCCGTGGCGCATTACTACAGCTATGGCTGAGAATTGGACTTGGCTGCGTACCTGGAACACCACACTTGAATGTGACTAGCAACGATGGGCCACGGAAGCACTATCCCATAGCAAATCCCCGCCCCTCATAGGCTATGCCATCTTCAATGGGTGGGGATGGCTGGTGGGAGAACACGTGGAATTGCAGAAGCAGGCTCCTCACTGCATAGAGGAAGTAAGATCTGTGCTCAACAATATCATGGGGTGGCTACCCCCCGAGCTGTGTGCTAACAATACCCTTGCAAATATTTCCAAGCTCTGGTGAAATGGGCAAGGTGCAGAGCCTACTGACTGGCTACCTGCAGGGTAACTCTGGGTCTGCAGGCACTACAGCCAGCCCTACTTGCCCACTGATTGGACCAGCCATTGTTCCTGGGGATGTCCATATTTAGCTGGACGCATATTACCCACCTTGCCCCCATTGCCTTAATTGGAATCTTGTATATCACCACTGCCACCCGCAGAAATAGGCGGCATGGTGGTTCTACCCCCTGGCATTATTCATTCCACAGGTGGGATTCATAGATGTAGAATTGCAGGTAGAAGTTTTAGCCCAGCACTCCATACAGGCATTGAACACTACATGTCAGGCTATAATTCTTTTACTGGATGAAACCACGTAAATGTAGAAAGTAGTTCTGCAAAACCATATGGCCCTTGACCTCCTAACTGCTGCCCAGGGTGGCACCTGTACCCTACTACATGTAGAATGCTGTGTCTAAATTTTTTATCATGCCCACCGGGCATAGGCAGCCCTCTAGGAAATGGATGCTGAAGTCCAAGCCATCCATGCCCTGGGGGAAGACCTCTTGACAACTTGGTGGAATTCCTTGGGGTCCTCCTGACAGTGGACAGTAGCCATCCTAGCCCTTGTAGCTTGTAGCTTGGTAGTATTTTGTTGTTCTTTATATTGTTATTGTGAATTGTGGGTTCAAGGTAGTGACCTCCAGGCCAGATCCCACGCAGCAATTCTGTAGGGGTAGAGTGTGGGTCCCAGGTCTGACTGTGATCCAGGCTCACAGCTAGGGATAGAATTCCAGATTTAGAATGTTACATTAATGTAGTAGAGTGCCTGTGCCTAACTTATGTAAGTATGACTCAGCTTATTGTATTATGCATGTGTGGCAGAATGCCACTATTGTTCTCTGACATATATAAAGTCTATATGGTCCCCTAGCTCAAAAGCTCACTTTCCACAATAAAGTTGGTGCCTACAGTTTCATTCTCATGTCAACTCCTAGTGCATTCTTTCAACAGGCTGTCTTACCAGCAAAACCTTCCCTTCTTGCTCAGCTCAGCGCTGACACTCAAATCCAGATTTTGAAGAAAATGGTTCTTCCTCTAAAACAGAATAATGAGAATAAGATTGCCAACTAGTGAACAGGGTGCAGATAGGTATGGAAAAGCAGAGAAAGGGAGGGCTATAAACTCCATTCACAAATGAATCATTCTCTTTCCTTTTATTTTTGTCTTTCATTGAGCAGAAATTGGGACCAAGATAAGATAAATTGGATCAAGAATTGCCATGATTTGGGAAAAGCTCTCTAATATAAATCATGAGTTGACTTTTTTTTTTTTTTTGCATTTTCAGGATTAAAGGAAAGCTAAGGAGTGGGAAGGGGGCAAGGAGGAGTGGGGGGAGGGGATAAAGAAGAAGTGGAGCCAAGTAAGGGAAGCCTGAAGCTGTATAACCCAAAGATGTAGAGCAAAGATCTTTAGGAAGGCCAAGTAACTTGGCTGTAATAAAGTGTGTGGGGCGGAAGAAGAGAGCATTTGATTGAGATAAAGTAACTTAACAGAGTTTATATTAAGAGTCTGTCAAACTCAACTACAGGCTTTTTCCACTAAAGTACCCCTGAGAACTTGAGAAGAAACACGCTATGACACTTTAAGAAATCCTGAGATGAAAGGAGGTGCTTTAATGGACTTGTGTGTATGCAGGAGAAGGTGGCTTTGCTTAGAGCAAAAACAGCTGTAAAAGGATAAAATGGGAAAAAAAATGTTAAAATTCTTCTGCTCATATCCATTTGTCCTCAAGAGTGAAATCAGACTTGGCAAAAGTTCAATGTGGGTGAGGAGGTGAAAAAATTTAAGACTAAAAACCCTCAGACTGTTGGATTTTTACCCCTCCTCCAGTTCCCCAGGACTGAGGAATTACATTTTCAAGGGCATTTTCTAATTCTGCTTCCCTCTGGAGGGCAATAGTAAAGTCCCGACTTCAGTAGTTTTTGTGTTTTTTTCAGAGCAAAGACCACTGCACCCTAGGGCTCATTCACTCTTTCTTCCCTGAGCTCATTGGAACTGACATAGCTTGGCTCTGGTGAACTATCTGAGGAAAAGCTGATACCCTCAGGGAAAATAAGCTCAGAGGCCAAACCAACAAGATAATTGAGGAACATTACCTCTTCAAAAGAAAAGCTACACACAAGATTAAAGATTCTACCAGAATATTAGGACACTGGAGCAAGAATTTTAAATTAAACTAACGTGTACTTTTAAAAATAAAAAACGTTAGCAATGTGAAATAGGAAAGAAAGCATACAGAAGAATCAAACTACAAGTAATAGGTATAAAAATATAAGTGGCATAAAGAGCAGCCAAGAAAGAATTAACAATTTGAAAGACCAGATTGACTGAGTTCTCCCAGAAAGAAGAAAAGTCAAAGAAATGGAAAATATAAGAGAAAAACTATGCAATATGCATGTTAGAAGTAGAAAAGCTAAACCAATAAAAATGAAGAGAAGAAATAATCTCAAAAAATAATAGGTTAAATTGTCCTGACTTAAAACAGAGTAGAAACTTCAGATTTAAAAGACCCTAAGAGAGCAAAAAATAATAATAATGATAATTTTATATATACCATAAATATCATATTTTATATCTATTATTTATAGTTTCCATATACATATAGTAAAACCCACACCTAGACAAATTATTATAATAATGAAGAATTCCAAAAAGATTATTTTAAATGTTTTCAGGGAAAAAAAGCAAATTGAGATAGAAATCATGTTTCCAAGAGCACAATAGATGCAATAACTCAATAGAATTATATTTTTAAGTATTAAAAAAAGAACTTTAAACCTGAAATTTTATAACAAAATTTGTTACAAACCTTGTAAATTTTATAAATTTTGTAATAAATATATATAAGCATGAATTTTAAAAATTTTTCAAGCACACAAGCCCTCAGGTGTTTCACCACAAAGACTTATCAAAAATAGTTTTATATAAAGTATTTTGAAAAGAAAAAAGACAGATAATGTAAAACATACATAAAGCAGAGGTGACCAAATAACTTGGAATACTTAGTTCTGTATTTTTCAAAATAGCTAAGAGTAAAGAAACAGAGAAAAAGATCAATAATAACCTAGATTTAAAGTGTAAATAATAACTACATGAAGGGAGTTGGCAGAGGTTGAGGAGAGATCAAGAACAAAAGTTCTTGTCTTCTTGGAAAAGATATTGACACAACTTTTTTTCAAAAGCAAGAAAAGATTAAAAAGAAAAATAGAAAACTTGAGACAAAAAAAGGTAGAAGTGGTCCAAATATGTAAAAAATATATAATTCGATGAAAATCACTGTTGAAATGATTAACAGACTATTTTAAATACAGGTATGTGTTATTTATAAGAGACACTCATTAAGGATAAAGTCATGCAAAGGTTGAAAGCAAAAAGATGGAAAATGGCATATTTGGAAAATATGAACCAAAAAACAAAAACCCATGTAGCATATTAGATTTAAATTAGACTCTAAGACAACAAGCACTATTAGGGATCAAGAAAGTTATTATAAAATAATAAAAGTTTTAATTCACCAAAAAAAGAGCAATTTTAAACATAAATGCACATAAAATAGCCTCTAGTGTATTAGGTAAAATTTTACAGAACTAGGGTAAATTTAGCATGGCTTTTTTCATTATTAATAGATTAAGAAGACAAAAAAAATCAGCAAGAATATAGAAAATATAGAAAACAATTACAAGTTATGACCCACTCAAATAATATCTAATGAATATATGTAGAGTTCTTCCAAATAATAAAGAATAAACATTTTTTTCTCAAGCACATGTGGAATATATACAAAATGTAATCACACACTAACCCGTTAAGAAAGTCTCAATAAACTTCGAACTTAGGTACAAAGCAAACTGGCAACTCTAACCACAGTGAAATTAAATTTGAAGTTAAAAAATATAAATTAAAAATGCCCATATATTTAGCAGTATTGATAAATTACTCATGGGTTAAAGGAGAAATATCAAAATGAAAAAAAGTTAAATATATAAAACTGAATGACAATAAGAAGACCATGTATTAAAACCTCTGGGATACAGCCAGTGTGTAGTTTGAGGGAAATTCATAGCTAAATACATAGAATGGAAGGCCATCTCAAAATTAGTGAGCTAAGTGTTATTCTTAAGTAGTTCAGGTGGAATAACACAACAAACTCAAACTCAAATTAGAATAAATTAGAAAATAAAAATAGAAACAGAGATCAACAAAACAGAGAACAAAAATACAATAGAGAAGAACCAAAAGGCTAAGAGTTGCTTCTTTGCTAAAACTAACCACATAGATAAATTTTTAAAGATTTATTACGATATGAAGATAAAATTACAATAAGCAATATTATGAATAAAGTGAGGGTATAGCTACACATAAAGCATACAAAAAATAATAAAAGAATATGACCAAAAATAATGCACCAACAATTTTAAAAACTTAAACATGTTCCTACAAAAATATAACTTACCAAAACTGATTCAAGCAAAAAAAAAAAATTTTAAATAGTGCTATAATAGTTCAAGAAACAGGCATATTGGTCAAAATCTGCCCCCACCTCAAACACGCACACAAATGTACCTGGCCCAGACAGATTTATAGATGAGGTCAAATTTTCTAGGAACAGATCATCTCAAGTTGGCAAAATTCTTCCAGGCAACAGACAAAAAGAGATTATTCCCCAACTTATTTAATAAAAGGAAGTGTTGGAGGATAACAGACAATGAACAAAAGAAAGAAAAATCTCTGCCCTCAAGGAATTTACATCCCAGAGTGGATGTGGGAGGGGCATACAATAAATAAGTAAAATATATATTATGTTAGATAGTAGCAACTGCTGTGGAGAAAAATGAAACAAGATGGACAAACGAAGTGGGTTGCACCATTTTAAATGAATAATCAAGATAGACCTCTTGTGTGAAGAAGACCTGATAAGGTGAGAGAAAGCAATTTATGGCTGACTGGGGAAGAAGAGGTCCATCAGCAGGTACAGGAAATGCAATGGCTCTACAGCAGGAGCATGACTGGTGTGTTCAAGGAATAAATGGGGGACTAGGATTGAGTGGCCAGGGGAGGATAGTAAGAAATGAGAGACCAGACAGACCTAGACTTCAACTGACGGAGCTGTGGGAGAGAGGCAGGGGCAGAGAGAGAGAGAAATTCTGGTACTCCCCTCTTTGGGAAGTAGGTCTCACCACCACTATTCCAAAGTCAGCTGTGAAGCAAGCCCCAAGTAGCACTTTGAAGAGACACAGAAACAGCATTTTTCAGATGGGTATGACGCAAAAGAAGCAAGAAGTACAGCAAAGAATGTACACATAGCCAGAAAGAAAGATAGTAGATTTTGATAGTATATGCTTTAATATTACTTACAGAGACAGACTTACAAGGACCTCAGTGATGCTAGAAGTGTAGAGATAATTGGGCTAAATTATAGACGGAAAAAACTTGAGGCTCAGAGAGATGAAGTGACCGGCCCAAGGTCACAGCTGGTAATTGATAGAAGTGTGGTGAAGCCCAGACCTTCTGACCCACAGTCCAGAGCTGCACCCACTTTGTTGTGCTTCCTGACTCAGAGTATGTGGGATGCACACCTCAGATCTTAACTAATTTCTTCCTGTAAGTCATTATTCTCTCTCATTTTTTTTTTCTTTTTGCAGTTTGTTTTCATAAGCCACTTGTTTTAGGGCTGCTTTTATGAGCAGCCTGAGTTAACCTCAACAGCTATGATTTCATTGACAATAAAACAGCTTTACTCCATGAGTCTCTTTCAACTCTCTGAACACATTTTGTTTAAAACAATGTCTTCAGCAAATGGAAAAAAGCAAACTCCACTTTCCCCCTTTCCCAATACAAAATAAACCAGAGCCACCAATAATTGTGGTATTTGAGAGTCAGCTTGTGAGACTGGGTGTCTCTCATTGCAGCAACAAGGGCCTGGTAAGCCTGGGCATCCCTCCCTAGGGCTCTGTGGCAGCCATGTCCTGGGAGGAAGGGAGCACCCACCCAGCTGAACACACTGGGCCCACTTTATAAATAGCCCTTCAGAGAATAGGACTCTTAGACTGACCTCCTGCCAACTCCCGTCTGGTGGCACTATTTTATTTTTTAATATGCAGTGGCCACCTTATACCAACCCCACTCCATCAAAACAAAAACCTTGTGTAAGATGCACAATCCTGCAACCCTCCTCCCATACTCCTCCAGCTTGTCCCACTTTCACTCAGGTGAGAGCTGGTGGAAAGGTAGTGAGACTGCTCTGGGAAAGCCCAGGCAGGATGCTGAGGCTAGAAGCAGGATTTGATTTCCTCCCCACTCCGCACCCAACACCTGCTCTTAAAAGGGAGGAAACATGATTTCTACAAGTAAAAATAATCCTCACATTATAATAATATTCACATTTGCATACCAATGTACCATTTTACACATGGAGCCTTCCAGCAGCTTGTAAAACAAGCCAGGCTGTGATATCAGGCTCAGAACAGCCCTTGACGGGCAGTCTTCTTCCCAAACTCTTGTCAGACCTCTATCAAGCATGTCTTTTGACAGGCAGCCCACCACCCTCTCAAGCAGCCCAATCCATCTTCAAACAACTCTCCCTGACAGAAAGTTCTTCTTTATATGAAGCCAAATCTGACTTCTTCAGACTTCAGCTGGGACCCACCAGGGGATTCTGCCTGGGCTTGTCACTGAGACTCAGAAGCTGCCCGCATTCCCCACCTGGTGATCTCCAGATCTCAAAAGAGGACCCACAGTTACCCCTTCAGTCGCCCCTAAACTAAGCCACCAGGTTTCTGTCCACCATTCCTCTTATGTTCAGGTTCTGAGCTTTGCATCAGTTGCTCTCACCTCTCTCGTTGCTCATTTGTACACAGAGTGAGTTCTCCTTCTGACTAGTTAAAGTACAGCTTCTAGCCACTGGATGTCTGCATGTGCCAGGCATTGAGTTTTCCCACATCCATAGTTTTCCTACATAGTCCCCACCAATGGTCCCATAACTCAGGGGCTACTCATCTTCCCATCTGACAGTCAAGGTCACAGATGCTCTGAATTCAACCTGGCAATCTGACTGCAGAGCCAGACCACACTTGGGATGTAAAGCAGTGCCCTAGATACAAAAACTGCTGCTGGGGCTAGTGAGAGTGCCAGAAGTAGCAACGGCAGCAGATACAAAAGATAAACCCCAAACTCCGAGTTCATAACTGGTTGAGGCCATCAAAAAAAAGAATGAAGGGAGTGCTATTTGAGATGGATTAAAGTATGTTTTGGATTTCAACTGGGTCAGAGAGTTTGAGGGAGGAGAGGCATTCAAGAAAGAAGAAACTGAACAAGCAAAGGCACATGAGGTGTGCCTTGGGAACAACTTCCATTTGGACAAAAATGTAGGAAGAGGAAAAACTGAGAGATTGGGCTGGATGGTGTGTCCGTTAACAAATCACCATGCATTTTTGCTGGGCTGGGTTACACATCAGGCCAGAGGGCCATGGATTCCAGGACCCTTGGGGGATCTAGAGAAGAAAGACCAGCATACTGGTAACAAAGCTGTTTCCACATTGACTTATTCATTCTTCATCCCCACTCCCCCATAACACAGCGCATCAGGGTGGATGCAGTGCTGGCATTCTAGAGAGGTGTTTTCTGTTCCACAGACAGTCAGGGAAGCACTGAAGGCATCCTGCCTGGGACACACTACCCCAGCTCACTCCCTTTGAAAATCAAGCTCAAAGTCAGCCCAGGCCATGGCCCTAGAAGCTTGACTCTGGCACCCGCTGACCCTTTCATTTGCTCCTTCTTGCTTCAGCTCAGATTGATGCCAATAAAATCTCAGCCATGAATGGAACAGATACACACAAACATTTTTACTATTAAAATAATGTCTTCCTTGTATTAACATTCATAACTGAGGGTCAGATATAAGCAATAATTAGACTTGAAGCCAGCCATCGCTGGTTGCCTTATTGACAAAATAATTCACCACATTTTTCAAGCCCTCAGCCACAAAGCTGTAAACAAGCTTCCAGTTGCTGAATGAACCATTACAAATACCAAACAAAACCATTTATCTTAAACATCATCTCAGAACCTGGGAGTGCCTTTGCAAGCAGTCAAATTCAAATTACAAGACACTAGCACAAAATGCCAACCATAAAACACTACGTTTCTCCTTTGTTTGATTTCTGTGCTTTTTCAATGAAGTGTCTAGGCATTTCAGTTTGGCTGAGGGTGTCCTGGAATGCTAGTAATTGTTCTGGGCAAACCAGCACCCTGCGACACTTCTCAAGCCAGCTCTGCTACTATTTGGAAAGTTCTTCTGAGTTATTCTCTCTTTCTTTGTACGGTACTAAGCAATAACAGTGATTTAATTCCATTCTGGAGCAATATTCATTGAATTGCTATTATGTCTCCAGGACTGTGCTCCAGGACATTCATGAAACTGTCACAACCTAATATTTTACCCAGTTGATCCTGGTATGTACACTAAGACTTTTCAGACCATACAACCTGATTTACGATGGAGAACCTATAGTTACTATAAGTATATGGTAAAGATTCAGCAAAGATGACTGAGTTCACCCTGCCCTGAATGAGTTTGCATTCTACCTCTACAGAAGAACAGGGGATTTATATAACTGTAATAATACAAGTACAAGGTAGAGAGTGATGGAGTCTGGGGCTGACAAATTACAAAAGGAAGAAATACCTGCAACTCAGAGAAAGGCTCTGTGGCAGAAATGGCATATCCCTGTAGCTTGCAGCATGAGTGGAATTTAAAGAAGTAGGTAAGGGTGGTAGGAGTATATTTCTTATGAAGAGAAATGGGAATGTACATGGAATATGCGAAGAACAGTAAGTAATGTTCTCCTGTGCTGTGGAGTAGGTCAAACTCCAGAAAGACAAGACTAGCGAAGTGGCTTGGATCTGATTCTGCAAGGTCTGGAATGCCAAGACCACCAGAGATTGGCTAAGTTTTATCTTAGCTATACCATATTCCCCAGCCTCTCTCTAAATTAAGTCCCACCATGTGATTCAACTCTAGCCAACAGAACATCGTAGAAGTAACATAACATACACCACTTCCAGCTCTGGCTCGAATCTACCTCTTCAGGCTATGGCTGGGCTTCTGTCCAGGGCCTCCTGCCCTCTCTGCTGGTTTGGACGTCAGCACCATGGCAAGCCTGGAGCCACACAGTGGGGATGGAAGAACCTCTGTCAGCCTCATCCTTGACTGATTATGTCTCAGAGCCCAAACCCATTCTGTTTCCAAAGAGGCTTTTCCTGAGTGAGGCATAAACTCATATTGTCTGGGTCTCTGAGATTTCAGGGCCCATTATATGAACTCTGAAGTCAGCATTTATCCAAGTGAAATACCTAGTTTCGGGACTACATGTTCTTCCTCAGGCCACTGAGAGCTGTGCTTTAGGAAGGTAAGCCGGGTGGCAGTATGGGAGCTGGGGTAGACGTGGGAAGAAAACAATGGCAGAACGCCTAGTTCCAGGACCACTGACAGGTTGATGAGAGATGAAACATGAGCTAAGGCAGTGATCGTGGGAGAAAGAAATGAGGCGATATATCTCATCATCCACTCACTTCTTTCTGTTCAACTTTTATTGTTTATTGAAACAGATTTCTCAAAGGTCACCACAGACCTCCTCATCCATAATCCAGTGTGGCCTTTCTAAATTAGCATCATCATTTGACCCTGTTAACCACTGCCCTCTCTTTCAGGCTCTTGTCTTTCTGTCTTCTTTAATCTTGCCACCTCTGAATCCTCTTTCTCTTTCTCTTTTTCTCAACTGGGCCCACAAAATTAGTCACTCTGAATCTTCTGACTTGGAGCCTGCTCTTCTCTTTTCTTAATGCATGAGAACCCTGGGGTATCTCATTCACCATCTGGCTCCTGTCTTCTTGTTCATGACCCCCAAGCTACCTCACCAGCCCTAACTTGCCTTCTGAGCTCCAGATCAAAATGTTCAATTTGCCATCTGAAGAGCCCTGCCCAGATGTCCTGCAAGCAACTCAAATGTAATCTTTCTGAAACAAAATTCATTTTATCGTCACTGCAAAGCTGCTATTTTTCCATTTCTGGTTGTCTGAGACAGGAGGTTGATGGTACATTCCTCCTAGAGGATCTAGGAACCCCACCCTGAAACCCGACAGCTTTTGAAAATTGATTTAACACTCCAGTTTTACAGCATGTCATCTCGCTGTAAAAACATGTCATGATTCCTACAAAAAGAACGTCTCTCCAAATTACATGGCAAAGTGTCCACTCCACTAACACAACCCAGCAGGCCGGAGATGAGCTCACATCAGAGCCAGTGACCCTGTCTTACTGTCTTCTCACCTATCTTAGGTTTCAATTCCCTTTTAGTCAAGTTTCCTTTCACCTTTCCAATCTGAAGAAGATTCCTTTTCAGAATATAAAAGTGGTGGAATAATTTGAACGTTTTGCTTGTTCTCAATCACCAAAAGGCATCATGCCATTTTCATCAGGGTGTAGGCCCAGCCCATCCTTGTTCTTTTGGCTCAGAACATAGCTTTTAAAGACTTTTTATTCTCTTTATATTTTCACAAGTGTTAATTTAATCCGTGGTCTACCTGAATTAGTCAGGACATTTTTGGTCACAAGTGGCAGAAACCCAAGCTAAGGAGGGATTTATTGGCTCATGGGACCAAACCACAAGAAGGGCAGGCCAGGTGGAGGCAGCCTTGCCAAGCCAGGGCCTCAAATCGGGGACCTGGAGCTCATCGGACTCTATTCTGGTTTCAGTTTCTCTTTGTGTGCAGACTTCTTCCAGTCAAACCAGCTTCTCTGTGGAGTGGATTCTTGACAATAGCAGCTCTGACTCACATCCTTAACAGCTCTTTAGCCAGGGAGTAGGAGCCTTTCTCTGGCCTACTGTATGTAAAAGCCCAGGAAAAACTTCAGTTAGCTCAGCTTGGCTCAACCGATTATACCTCTTGGAAGAGTTACTGTGATCAGAATGGATAATTTACCCATCCTGTGTCACATACCCATTTCTTGTGTCAAGGAAATAGAGTCTGCCACCAAAAGAAAGAGAGAGACAGGGTACTGAGCAGATAAAATTAATAGATATCTGCTGTACTAGGCACCCTGCAAGTATACTTCCCTCAACGTGCCTTTCCTGACCTATTCTCCCTACATTCAGTATGGTAAACAGTTGCCAGTTGCCAGATAGTCTGTTGTGAATGGAGACCAGAGAAATGAATCTTCACCATGTACTAGAAAGAGAAAACTATTACAGACTTCCAGTCCAGAAATTCTGCAGAGAAGATGATCTCCAATAATCACTTCTAGCTATAATTGTCTGTGATCCTCATTCCAGGTGATGTTGACTTTTGAGGTCATCTCACCTCCATTTCTGTACTATTCCCCTACTTACTCTTGCTCTAACTATCTACTTCTCAGCATGAAGCCCAGAGTGCTCCTTCCATGGCATCCAAAATTTACTCTCTAAAAAGACGAAAATTACATGGTTAATCTCAGCTAGATGGTTGGGATAAGGGAAAATGAATGAGTACTTTATATGTAAGCATAAATGGCAGGTGCTCACCAAGGCTATCATTGACCCTACTGAATTACTAATAAGTAGAGGTTGTTATGGGCTGAATTGCATCCCACCAAAAATTTATATGTTTTAAGTCCCAACCTCCAGTACCTCAGAATGTGACGATATTTGGAGAAAGGGTCTTTACAAAGGTAATTAAGTTAAAATAAGATCAGGGCAGATCTTAACCCAATATGATTGGTGTCCTTATAAGAAGAGAAGATTAGGATACAGACATACAGAGAGAAGATGACGTGAATACAGAGAGAAGACAGCCATCTACAAGCCAAGGAGAAAGACCTCAGAAGAAACCAACTTTGTCAACACCTTGATCTTGGACTTCCAGCCTCCAGAATTGTGAGGAAATAAATTTCTGTTGTTAAAATCATTCAGTTTGTGGTACTTAGTTCTAACAGATCTGGAAACTAATACAAAGGTGAAGGAAGCAAACTGTAAACTTAGGGGCCATTCCAGCACTTACAAGTCTTTAGCTCTCTACCCTCTTCTCTCTCTTCCCACGAGCCTCAGAAAACAATAATCTCTCCCTCTGATCAGAAAGCTTGCAATTTCCCCTTCCAGAAAATCATTCCAGAAATGGACAAGGGGATTCCTCTTATACTTCTAAGCATATATTGAATGAAAAACACGATGTAAAATACCAGAAATACTTAACCTCCTTCTCTCTCTAAGCAGAATCTTTGCAATTTAAAACTGAGATTAACCTATCCCAAAAAGATGAATAAAGTTTATTTTAAAAAACACACACACACACACAATCAAGGACTCGAGGACTTTCTTTCTACAATAAAATATAGCATGTAGGGGTTTTTTTGAATACCTGAAACAAAACTGCCATCTCAGAACTAGAGCATGCAAGTCCTGGGTGGACATCTAAATATAAAAAATAAAAATAAAAAACAGGAAGAAGCACAAGTAGAGATGCGATATGACAGGAATATCAAGTAGGCTGCATTACCACCAGACCAAAGCCACTCATTTCTGTCCATAGGGAAATATATGTTTCCAACTAAAAGTTTGTAAAACTTGTAATCATTTTGGTGAGATTTTTCCCCAGACAGTCATGGGGAACTATGAGTGCAGATGTTTCTTGGTTGTTGAAGGTACAGATACAGAATCTTTAAACTTGTCCAGTGACAGACAAGGCAGCCTGAATCAACCAAGACAGAACAAAGACGTCTGGTGAGGACATTGTTGGGCACCCAGACTCTTTCTTGAAAAGTTAATTTTCTTTTTAATAGAGGCACAACACGATGGTTTCCTTGGGTTCCAGAAGGCACGCTTCATTTGTTGGAGAATTAATTCAAACATATACTGAGGATAACAAAGGTAATGCTCTTTCCAAGCAAAATCACTGTATAACCTTAAATTATTTTTGCCTGCAAAATCATATACACCCAGAACAAGGCACTCTGAGACCTCTGAGTGACAGGGGACAGCTAGTACTGATTTAGAAATTGGAGGATGAGATAGTGTGATATAGGGGAAAGAGCAAGACCTTTCAATCCAGTTCCTGCTCCTCCAGAGACTGACGGCTGACCTTGGGCAAGGCTCTAGACTGCCTGAGCCTCAGTTTTTTTATACATGAAATGGGCATAGTTATGTCTGCCATACAGGGTTGTAATCAGAATTAAAGAGAATGCTTATGAAATACTTTTTGCCATGATTAGCACAAAGATGGCCCTCAAAAAGTGAGTCATTAAGATAAAATTTGTAAGTTATGTTCTGTTGAAGAGATTATGCAGGCAATTCTAGCTCTCTGACTTGGCCCGCTGCCCTGCCCACCTCCACACTGGCTCTTCAACCTAAAAGGCCACTCCTCTTTCTTTAGAACAAATGATGATAATACTAATATGCAACACTAGTACCCATGTGGCAGTCTGACATGTATTCAACCATTAAATTCCTGCTACAGTTCTATTGTACCTATTATTATTCCTACTTTACATATGTGGAAACTGAGGCCCAGAGAAGCTAAATAACTTGCCTGATGTCACACAGCTAGGATGTGGTGAGCCTGTATGAGAGCTCACATTCCACAGTATCCCTGAGGAGTTGCTGAGGTGAGAAAAGGCTTGGTGAGTTCAGTTCTTAGATGAGAGGATCAGGAGCACTTTGACATGCAAGTTAGACTACCCCTTCCTGATAACTCCACCAAGGCCACAGTGAGCCCTGTTCGTGCAATGTTCTGCTTCTAATGTTGTCTCTCTTGCAATGAAAATATGCTTTGAGTGACACTGCCACATGCTGAATCAGCTGGGGGATGAAAGATAAGTGGTCAGCTGAGCAACCTGATTTTCTCTGCCATCTTCTTCCAAAGAAGAAGACATTTCCTTATTTCTAAGTAAATGACTAATGGCAAAGCTTGAGAATGAGGACCTGTTTAAAGGGCAGTAGATTTACTAAAATACCACTGTGGGAGGAGGCAAAGGTTTCAAGGGTGGAAAAAAAGAGAGGAGTTGGAGAAGGGAAGAAATCTTTTGACTGATGCAAAAATATCTGACATATTAAAAGGCAGGGGGAAAACCAAAAGCTTTCAATATGAGTAGAATTCCACCTTAAATTCCATGTTCTCTTACCTTTTTTTACTCCAAAAGGTGGTGGTTGTTGTTTTTATAGAGTATTTCTTCACACCCCAACATCTTCTTGCAAAGTGATTTTATAACTTCAACTTATGCCAAAAGATATAAAATGCTCTCTCAGCCTACCCTTCTTGCTTTGTACATGTATTCCAGCTGAGAGCTACTATATTAAATGTACCCATGTGAAGGGCATGTTATAAATCTTAGAAGTGCTGTAGCTTAACCATAGTCCTTTTCAATTACTAAAACAACGTTAAATGATGAGAAAGAAGTATCCAGGGTATAGGACCTCTATTTCTTTGGCAGTGAATTCAAAACTCAGTGCTTAGATTGCATTAGAATAGTTTCAAATTAACAAACGGGAATTTTTGCCCCTGTCTGTGATAAATAATTGACCCAATTCTCTCAGGCACATTCTTTAAAATTTAGAAGCCATTTGTGTTCACTCAAGATGACTCAAACCAACAGGACTATTACATCTTGCAGTGCCGGTATCTTTTCACTCAACCCCTGTAAACTAGATGTCTGTATATTGTATCCCTCGCAATGGGAATTCTCAGATCCACCAAGGACAGGAGAAAGCCAGTTCTCCCTTAATCTCTGCAGTACAGAAATGTCCAGCAGAAACCTTGGGGAGGGGCACTCTAGGGTCAGCCGGTCCAAACCAGATACAGGCTCAGCCCTTGACTATTAGCCTATTCATGTGATTTTGATAAGAAAAACAAAAGGCAGTTTTCTGTCTTATCCTAGCTATGAATTTTGCAAGATAGAAAAGTCACAAGAAAAAATGAGAGAGAAAGCAGAGCTCAGGAAGAGAAGCAAGAAGAAGGAAAAGAAAGAAAGAGAAGGAAGGAAGAGCATGACTTGTTTTCTGTAACATTGCTCTAATTCCTAGGAGCTTTCTCATGCCTTGTCACAACAGCCTTATGAGGTCAGAAGGGAAAGTAGATAAACCCCTATGTCACTGATGGCCAGGAATGTAAAGTGACCTCTCACTCAGCCAGGCTAGTTAGTACTCAAGGGTTTTTACTCCTGGTTCAGTGCCCATCGCCTGTGATGCACTGCAGAAACAGGGGAACTGATGGTGGGAGAATGACGGAAGGTCTGGCCCTTGGCACCCTCCCTAGGATGGGACAGATAACCTTCACAACTTCTTCACAGCCTTAGAGTCCTGCTGAACTCCTTCCCAAGCATCATACAAGCCAGAAGTGTCCTTACATCCACATAAGGGCCACCTCATATAGGGCAGCAGGGTGCCAGTGGCCACCCCTCTGTATCCTTCAGTTGCTTTCAAAGAGTTACTGGAGGTCTTCCTTCGCTAAAGTTTCCTGGCTGGACCCTTTAAAGTTCTTTTCAGTTTTGTAAGATAGAATAACAAGTTTTGTTAGTCCATATCCTCTAAACATCAGTGGCCAAGATGGAATTAAACATTCAAGGATTTTATGAGAGAAAATGCCTGAGTCAAGAAAAATATAGAGGGGTCCAGCAGGGCCCCGATTAGGCTGGACCAAACTGGGCAAGCAAAGGTAAAAACTTTAAAAAGGTATCTATCACTCAGGGTTGTGTGAATGAAGGGTCGCACTTGAGAGTGAGGGCCACTTCAAACAGTGTGCTCCAAGGCCTCCCTTACCTCCCGCAATGTGACCATCAGCTGGTCTTCTGGGCAGGCCATGGAGCAGCTCCCTTTGATCCACCCACTGGACTGAAACCTACCTACCCCTAAAAGTTTACCCAAGACTTACTTCCTCCATAGGGCCTTTCCTGAGGACCCACCAACTCCCATGTTCATTCCTCCAAGTCCCACTGGCCATCCATTTAGAAGAGATGAATGACTTATTCTTTAGTACCTTTGCATTGTCTTGTGTGTGTGTGTGTGTGTGTGTGTGTGTGTGTAGACCCCTTATCTACCCCTGCCAACCTGCAAATGCTTTACATACAGATCCTGTCTTCCCATCTTTGCACTTATTTATACCCTCTGCAGCACTAGCTGTCATGCTTAAGGAGACTCTATGTGGTTGTTTCTCAAGTTGCCAACATTATTCCCAAGACCACTGAGGCCAAATCTAGAATTGCATGCAGAAAGATGCTCTGGTCTTGCCATGATAAAGCAAGAGTAGACATGAAGCACATGGTGTCCTTTTGCTATCTGGACCAAAGGATCTCACCTGACAACCTTGTCTTATGAGTACCCCTCTGGGAAATCAGGCCTCATCTTTAAGGAGACTCTGTGGCCATCAAAGGCTTTTCACTTAAAAATGCTGTATTCCTGGAGAGCTGTCATCTTGATTCACACCTGTAGTAATAGTTCTGAATAAATACCTTGGGACGAGGTAGCATTAAGGTTAATTCTTCCTAGCTTTGAAGTCTGTGTAAGGTGAGTCATGAGTTGACATAGGTGTCTGAATCAAGGGGAAAAAAATTCCCAAAAGCACTTAATCTATGAAATTCCACAAGGGAGGTATGGGATATCCATCTGCACATAAGAAAATGAAACTCTAGCAAATTCTGTCAGTTCTATTAGTTAGAAGAAGAGAAGCAGAATCAGTCACTCATTGATGTGTAGGGAATTGACTGCAAGACGTTGAACCTCTCTGGTCACTTCTTAAAGAGAGACCACAGGAGAATGGAGCCTGAGGCATGCAGGATCCCCTCTAAATTTTATTTTCTTTTTTTTATTGTGGTAAAATACATATAACATAATATTTACCATTTTAGAGTGTACAGTTCAGTGGCATTAAGCATATTTACAATTTTGTGCTATCATCACACCATCAACTATCTCCAGAACATTTCATCTTCCCAAACTGAAACTCCATTCCCATTAAACATTAATTCCCCATTCCCTCCTCCCCCACCAGCCCCTGGAAACCACAATTCAACTGTCTGTCTATATGAACTTGGCTACTCTCAGTACCTCATATGAGTGGAATTATCCAATATTTGTCCTTGTGTTTATTTCCCAATGTCTTCAAGGTTCATTCATGTTGGAGCATATGTCAGATTTTCCTTCCTTTTTTAGGCTGGATCATATTTCATTGCATGTATGTTTTCCTTGGGTTTTGAATATGTCTCTAAAGCCAAGGGTCTCAAGATTTCTTTTGCATGAAATCACATGGTGATCTTGTTAATGATGCCAGTTCCTGGGTCCCAGCTCCAGAGATGCTCCTGCAGTGAGTCCACCCAGGTGGTTTGATGCAGGTGATGCAGGGCCACACTTTGAGAAGCACTGATGTGTAAATGGAAGGATGAGGAGGCTGAGCTGACAGCAACCAGGGTGTCCAGGCAGGGCAGCGACAGCAAATGAGGTGGAGCCATGATAGCTGAAAAGGTAGCAGATGCCTGAAGCAGGTCTTATACTTAAGACCTCCCCTGCCGCCCTTCAGTCTGCAAGCCCAGGACATTCTAGCATGAACCCCTTTGCCAGCACTGCCAGAAGGTCATTCTGTATTGTGACGGGGTTCCCAACCCCCAAGACACGGTCTGGTACTGGTCTGTGGCCTATTAGGAACCAGGCCACACAGTAGGAGGTGAGCAGCCACCAGGCAAACAAGCTAGCGAAGCTTCATCTATATTTGCAGCCACTCCCCAGCACTAGCGTCACCGCTTCAGCTCCATCTCAGATCATCAGGCATTGGATTCTCACAAGAGCACCAGTCTTTGGTGCCGAAAAGGTTGAGGACTGCTGATGTAGAACGTTGGCTCAGGGTTTGAATATTGACTCTACTTCTTATCAGCTATACGACCCAGGGCAAGTTACTCAACCTCTCTGGGCCTTATTTTCTTCATTTCTAAAATATAATTAATGATATCCCTACCTTACTTTACAGAGTTTCTATGAAAATAAAATTATATGATTCATACAAATGCTTGGCATTGGGGTTTGAGCACAGAGTAAGTGCTCATAAATGGTAGCGTTCAATCTTATTAATGTTATTATCTCTTCCAGTTATCTATTGCTGCATAACAAATCACCCAAACTTAGTGGCTTAAAACAACAAGAGCATTTATATTGCTCCCAAATTTGGCATTTGGACAGATCTCAGTAGGGACAGCTTAACTCTACTACACTAGATATCAGATGGAGGATAGAAGGCTGGGGCTTGAAATCACCTGAAAGCTGGTTCACTTACCTGTCAGGTGTGGCTACTGGCTGTTAGCCAGGGCCTTGGTCAGGGCCATGACTATAAAACCCACATGTTCTCTCTGTAGTGGCTGGAAGCAGGGACAAGCATCCCCAGAGAAAGAGAGACAGAGACAGAGGGACAGAGAAAACAAGAGTCAAGCAGAAGTTGCATTGCTTTTTTTGACCTAGCTTTTAGAAGTCATGCAGCATCATTTCTGCCACATTTTATTTGAAGTCAATCACTGGAGCTATTCCATATTCAAAGGAAGGGGAATTATAGTATACCTTTTGATGGAGAAGTGCCAAAGAATTTATGGAAATGTTCTAAAACTACCACATTACCTGACATCCTCAATGTTCCTCTGATCTTGTTTTCTGGATTCATGAGGTAATGAGATCCAAAATCTTAAGTTTACTAAAACTTATCTATAATGCTTAATTAAGCCATCACAACCTGGTTCAGCAACCCTAAAGCCAAGTAATCTCTGGGGAATCACTGGTCTCATCATAATAAAATATATGGGTGGGGGGGAGCAATGTTTCCATGGGAAATGACTTCAGGAGAATAAGTGTGTGGGAAGGAAGAAGACAGAAATAGAAGGCAGGTAACGTCACAATCTCAGTCTTTCCCTTCAATACCGTCTGCACTGTGCAATTGGCAGCTCTCTGGTGCAAAAATAGGCCATGAGTTGGGCCATGAGAGTCCAGCCCAACTCAGCTGTCTCAAGGCACTGAGTCTGCAACTCACCTTGGTAGGTAAGGTCTATATCTTAGAGGACGGGTGACCACCAGGAGGTGATGAACACAGAGTGAGATTTCCACAGCAGTGGGAATCCATAAAGCTTCCTGGTGTGGCCCTGAGCAGAAGGCCCCCTGGCCACACCAAGCAGTAGTGAGTGAGCCCAGACTTTTGGCCAGTGGCACTGTAATGCACAGGAGAACAGGGGACCTCAGGATCCCAGAAGCATTCTGGCATCTCATGCAGCAATTTGAGCTGACTAGAGGATGACACATTGCAGTTGTTTCTGCAAATCTAGCCAGAATGTCAATGTGAAATTTGGGGTCTCAGTTTCCTTACTTAAGAGCCTAAGACCAAATTTTTAGGAGGGGTAATAGGTTATTTGGGGGAAAGGATCCCCCACTTCATGCTGGATTTCAGACTTTAAGAAGTCTGAGCTTGGAAGACAGCGAATCTTGTAAGTAGGCCTCTCTCATGAATACAGTGGTCTTCTGTCAGGGACAATTTTGCTCTTCAAGGAACATTTGGCAACATCTGACGACATTTTTGATTGTCAAAAGTAGGAAGGGGCATCTAGCAAGTAAAGGCCAGAAATGCTGCTCAACATCTTACAGTAAGTACACAGGCTGGCTGCCCACAACAAAGGGTTATTGGGCCCAAAATGTCAATAGTGCTGAGTTTGAGAAACCCTATGTTAATTTAAACTCCCTCTCAGGTATTGTGCAGTTCCCAAGGCTGAGAAGCCAGGTCCAGCTCACAGATCTGGAAACCCCTTTTTCTTTTCTTTCCTGAAGACCCCACTCCAGGGGTGAAGCAACTTTTTAAGCCATTCAATGGCCCTGGCATAATGTAGCCTACCTACCCTATCCTTGCAGGGGATATCCTGTAAACAATTTTTCCCAGAACACATGCAAGCTAATTTTCCATCATACTTGTACCTTGAAGCAGCTGTCAACTTCTTCATTGAAAAAGAAAAAACAATCCCCAAGTGTAATCCCTAGTGAAGCATCCTCAGGTAAGGCTGCCATGACACACTTATTGAGTGCCAGCTACATGCTAAACCCTTAGCTTCAGCATCTCCTAATCTTATGCCTCCCCAGGTCCATTCATCTCTCATTCATTCAGTAAAAACCTGCATTGTAGCCCCGAGGCTCGGCACCACCAAGAGTTATCGAAGAATGTTTCAGTTTGGGTCAGTGGAATCTATTTGTTATGAATGAAAATAAGGCTATGCTTTAGAAAGGTTTGCATCGAAAAATCAAAACTTGACTAGACAACTCAATCAAAATATCCCATAGAGTCTATGTGTTAGTCAGGGTTCTCCAGAGAAACAGAACCAATAGGATATATGTATATATAGAAAGAAAGATTTACTTTCAGGAATTAGCTCACATGATTGTGGGGACTGGCAAGAAAGAAATCTACAGGGCAGGCCAGCAGACTGGAGACTCAGGAAAAAGCTGATGTTGCAGCTCAAGTCTGAAAGCATCTGGAAGTGGGATTCCCTCTTGCTCAGGGGACCTCCATGGGCTCTCTTAAGACCTTCAACTGATTAAATGAGGCCCACCCACATTATGAAGGATACCCTTCTTTATTCAAAATTAACTGATTTAAATGTTAATCTCATCAAAAAAATACCTTCAAAGCAGCATCTATATTAGTGTCTGACCAAAAACTAGATGCCATAGTCTAGCCAAGTTGACACATAAAATTAACCTTCACATCCTCCTTACATGAAAAACTCCTTATCATTAAATTAGATTATTTTTCAGCCCTTAATTGTGAGCACCGAGACAAGAGTATACATCCTTTAGGATCTTGGTTGAAATTCTCTCTATATAAACTTCTTCATGAGTTTCTATAACTCCCTCTGCAGCATTAAGTTCTTTAGCGCAACTAAAAGAGAAAGTTTATAAACCTGACAGAATTCATGGAATAATGAGTGTTTTTTTAAATATCATTTTATTGAGGAAATTTCAAGCTTATACAGAACTAGACAGACTAGTATGAAGACTCCCCATGTATTCAATTTCAACAACCATTAACTTACTATATTATTGTTTTATCTAACCCCCTCCACAAACATATACGCACACTTTATTCTGGAGCTAAAAGCAAATGTCAGCCATCATATCACTTCACGTGTAAATATTTTAGTACATATCACTAACAGAAAAGACTTTTAAAACATAACCATAACATCATTGTCTCACCCAACAAAACTAACATCATCTAATATACAGTCTGTGTTAGGTTTTCCCCAATCATTTCAAAAATATTTTTTTCCCAGTTGCTAGCTAGTTTTCAGAGGGTATTGACCTTCTGGAGAATCAAAGTACAGAAACAAAGGGGTTTTTGACTTTGGACTTCTCAAGTGGCATGTCCCTTCCTCTCCACCTGTACCTCATCTGTCATCCTCTAAACAGAGCCAGGGGTCAAGAGGACACTTTCAGAGTGCTGGTGAGGCAGATATCCTAAACCCACCCTGGTAAGACTTGGGGAGGCGTGGTCCTGACATTCACTTCTCTTCCAGGAGATCTCTTCTTCATCAGAAAAATAACCCTTTCTACATCTGCATTCTACATGGGGCCATGAGGTCAGAGAGCACACCTTTATTGAAGAGCCAGCAACACTTTTGGTGATTCTAAGTGAGTCACAAAGTTCAAGGATCTTAGGACATACTTAAGATGGGCTCCCTGAAGAACTTGGGTTCTGAAGGATGAGGGGAGGAGGCTCACTCAGTTATTTACATGTGCAAATACATAATCATCTTACTCTGAAACACTTAGAAGGCTCTGTGAATAGAAAATTATTCATGTACATGTCTTCAAGTACAAGTTATGGGAAGATCCCAGAGATGTTGGAACGTTCCTGCAACAAGCCAAGGCTAAATACAACAGAGCCTATCTGACTTCCTTCCTAAAGACAATAACAGAACCTGTGTCCAAGCTACAGGTTCTAATAGAAATAACACTATTTGTTAATTACAGGTTTAAGTTTAAAAAGGAAATAGCTTTGTTGAAACTCAATCAGCCCTGCTGATCAAAATAACTTTTAACACTTTAATAAACTCAGTTTCTAGCATGTGTTTTCTTCCCCATGTATGAAAAGTTAACTCATCTACTGACAAATATTGTAGGAATCCTTTCCCACTTTTATAAAATAAATTCTTCATTTCAGAGAAATAGATTCTGAAGGCATATCATTGGGGATTAAAAAATCAAAGGCCTGAAATCAGATCCCATACTTAGATTCTTAATAGTCGTTTGACCTTGAACAAACTAATTAACTCTTTGGTGTTGTTTTCCCACCTACAAACTGAGACAAGAATATCTCTTTCACAGGGCTATGATAAGGTGTAACAAGATAACATATTCCCATTCAACAAACATTTATTTAGTGTCAGGCACTGTTCTGGGTGTCAAATATACAACTGTAAACAAGTCCTAATGAGGTTCTTGCTCTCTCATAGTTTTTGTTTTGATTTGGAAAGCAAAAATCAAGAGAAAATAAAATATCAGATAGAAATATGTTTTATTCTGAGAACTTTTTTAAACACTGCAATAGAAAGGGTCTAGGAGATTCCAGGGAGGTTTCCTTGAAGAGAGAATAATTAAGTAGAGACTTGAATGACAAGGAGCCAGCCATGCAAAGATTTTGGGGAAAAGTATATTAGGCAGAGAGAACATCAAATGCCACAGTTCAAAGGCAGGTGCAAATATGCGGTCTGAGAGGCAGAAAATGAAAGGAGAGAGTGTACAAAATGTAGGCTGTGAGGCAAGTGAATTCTGAGAAGGAGTCTTGCAGGACTTGAGAAGAAGTTTGGATTAATCCTAATTGTAATCCAAAACCACCTGAACGTTTTAAGCACAATGTATGGTGCCCTGATTTAGATTAACATTTCAAAACGATTGCTCTGTCCACTTTGCAGAGAAATTAGAAAAGGATGGGAAGAGGAGGGGTGAAACCAGTTAGAAGACTTCAAGTGGCCCAGCAGAGAAAGGACAGTGGCGTAGACTAGGATTTGAGTGGTGTCAGTGGGGAGAGGTAGTCAGATTTGGAATGTATTTTCAAAATAAATCTGCCAGCCCTCAGTGGATATATGCAAGGGAGCAAAAGAAAGAGATATATAAAGAATGCAGCCATTTACTGCTCCAGAAAAGACTTGAAAGGAGCAGCCGCAAGGAAGTAGAAAAGCAAGAGTTCTGTTTTGGCCACCTAAATCTGAGAAGCGAAATAAACATCTAAATGGAGATGTTAACTGGGCTGGTGGGGCTTAGGAATCTAGAGACCCAAGGTGGAATTGAGCTATTAAGAGGCTTCAGTATGTATATGGTATTGAAAGCCAGTGGGAAAAAAACAGAGGGAAATGGGAATCCAGAGCTGTCTTAGAATAGTCCAGCATCTAGAGGTCAGACATATGTAAAAGATACTGAGAAGGAGCAGCTGATGAGGTAGCAGAAAAAGCAGAAGAATGAAATGGAATGAAAGCTCAGAGAAGTGTTTCCAAAAGAAGGACTGGTCAGCTTTGCCAAATGTTGCTGAAAAATACAGTAAAAAGGGAATATCAATGGACCGTGGCACTTGGCAAGACCGAGGTCTTTGCTGATCTTGGTAACAACAGTTACAGTGGTACAATGGGGCTGAAAGCATGGCTGAGAGGATTCAGGAGAGCAGGAAAGGTGTAAAATTGAAGCAGACACTATGGTGTCATTTTCTAGGAAGGAGAACAGAGAAATGAATTGGTAACTAGATAGACACGAAGTTCAAAAAAAGTCAAGGACATTACAGTGTGCCCTTGAGAAGAATGTAGTAGAGAGGGGGAAATGAACGTAGAGAGGGAGAAATTGATGATGCTGGATGCAAAGGTGGTCTTTGTAAAAGTTCTCTTTTTTGCTAATAATTCGTGTATATAAGCATTTATTTATACTGTTTATTTCACCTAGAGATTCTGAGCTTAGAGAGTCTTTATTTCTCTGGTGTTAATGTAGTACCAGAGATATATTAAAAAGTTACACTTTTTAATAAGAAGAATAGCTAATCCTCCATTTGTGAGAAAATGTCCCAAAGGACTGGTTTATTTGAATGTATGAGATCCTTAGACATGCAAATTCTCACAGCCTTAAAATTATTCATTTCTGATGTTTTCTATATATACCAGATAACACATGGTCACTCACGTTACAACCTCAGCTCTTGACAAGCTGAATTACTCACAATTCCCCAAAGGCTACATTGTTCCAGGCAGCTGTACCTTGTACCCTCACATGACCCCCAATGTGTCTACCCCAGAAACAGCCTTCTGCCGCATTCTCTAAAAAGCCTCCCTCCCTTGGGTATGCACTAACCTCTGTAGATTTCTCCCTGTTTTCTTTTTACAAAGATAATGTGGGACCCAAGAGTGTGTTGTGAACCAAAGATTACAATGAAGCCAACTCTGAGCAACAGAAGTCTATTTAACAAAAACAATAATGATTTTTCTAAAAAAAAATAATGTATATTCGTATAGAAAATGTAACCAATACAGTCAAGAATACAGAGGAGATCAAAATTCAAGATCACACCCCCATAGAAAACCACCATTATCATTTTGCTCAATGTCTTCCAGACTCTGTAATCCTGAATTTTCCTGCATCAAAGAGACCTGCCCTAGGAAAGCAGAATTATTCCTAAACAATTCTAGTTTTGGTTTACTACAGTGACTATCATAAGGGGCTTGCCTTATCTTCTTTTGTATTTCCGTGTTTAACACAAACACTGGCACTACAGAGGACCCATTTATGTTTGTGAAATTAATGACTAAGGGCATACCTGGCTGAAAACAGTAACAGCAAAAATAATGCAGTTTCTTGACATCACTGACAGATGAAGAAATTGAAACAGAGAAAGAAAGGTGAACTCAGATGTTCTGAGGGGTAAGTCTAGAGTACTGGAAGGTTCATGGTCTTTGTTCTAAAACAGATTCAAATAGAAGTAACATTTCAAATCAATGTGAAAATACATTTCAAATGAATAATGCTGAGATAAGTGGTAAGTAATATAAGAAAAACTAAAGTTAGAGCCTTATTTTATGAAACCACATAAGAACTAGAAGACTCCATTAGTAAATACAGTCTTGGGATAAGAACAGGGTAACAAAGCCATAGATATAAAGAAGAATCAATTGCTCAACAACACAAAATAAAAAAGGCCTTTAAAAAGTGAAAGTCAATTGGAAAATTACTGTGAACTGAATACCTTAATATAGAGTTTTTATTGATCAATAGGGATCAATTCAAAATAGGCAAAAAAACAACACTTTTTTTTGCCTACAAGGCTGGCAAAAGATTAAAAAAGATATTAACCATTGTTTATGATAATATGAAAAATAGGTGTTCTAAACTGATGGTTAAAGTGGTAATAACTTTAATGAGTCAACTTGGCAATATATGTAAAAAGTTTTTAAAATGTGTATGCTAATTTGCTCATCATTTCAAAAATTAAGAATTGATCACAAAGATGTATTTAAACTTATGTGCAAAGATGTTAACTGTGGTTATAGGATTTGGGGTTATGTTTTTTCCATTGAAAATAATTTCATTATTTTCCAAGTGTTCTGAATTGAACTCAGATCTTTTAATTAGAGATAGATAACAAATTAGGACTTTCAGTTAAAGATAAAGTTTGAACATTAATATTTCCTCCATTTTCTCCCAAAACCAAACTAAAGTAACAGTAAAGTGCTTTTTTACAACATAGACCCAAAATGACAGTGAGATGGGAAAAGAAAATTTTGGTAGCTGGAAAGTGAAGAAAGAGAAATAACTTTAGCAAAACTGAACCAAAAGTAGGGAAAGCCAAGATGCAAACTGATTCATATCATAGACTTTCAAAGGACTCTGGAGTTGGCAGCACCAGGTTTTTTGGAAGTGGAGAAAAACATTGGGCTGAAAACAGAAAGTTTGAAAGCTTGTTTGAAAAGCAGACCACACTAGCTGTCCTTCCCAACTCCATGAAGGGAGGAAGTCTGGAGGGTTTTTTCCCACTAGAAAAATATAACGGAACATCCCTAGGCTAGGTAACATCAGGCAGAAGTGAAGGCTGAAGTAATGTACAAAGAAAAGAATTAAGGAGAAGTGTACACGTTAATTATCTGAGTTCCTAGCCTTTCTTCCCTTCTTAACTCTAAAAAGGCTGGCATCCAGGCTCACTTCCTCTGGGAAGATGATTCTGAATTATTTCTCTTAAGAACCCAACCAGCCCAATGAAAAAGCCAAGCCAAATCATCTCACAATAGAATCTACTGTCAATAAATCTTCTACCCACCACAACAACCATCAACATACAGAGAGAGCTTCAAACAGATTTTTGGTATACCACTCTTAAACTATGAGCAGAGTGGCAAAAATGTTTTACAATATTAGAAGAAAATATTTACCCTGTTTTAAGATGCAAGTGTTTGGATCTCTGAATGACATTCTCTGAAATCCAGGTACACCTTACAAACTTATAGTATTATAGAATTATTGTCAACCAGGAACCATCAAAATACAGTATGCCAAGTAACTTTATAGAGCCCTTTCTGTAAAGTCGAGAAAGCACTGGTATTAAAAGGTCTTTGAGTCAATAAAATAAGTTAATTTGAAGCCAGAGATAAAAAATAAACTGGAAAAACTGGCAGGAAAGAAAAAAACATTCTCCAAAATTGTCATTAATATCCTTAGAGAGATAATGGAAGACACCTTATTCAGTTTTTTTTTCCATCTATGAAAAAAAACATTCATATAACTCTTGGGAATTAAAATAAAACAGCTTAAAATAGATTAGGCTGAAAAAAATTTCCAGAAAGAAAAGCAAAAAGACAAAGAAATAGAAAATAGAGAAGAAAAATTAGAGCATTGGTCCAAGAGTTCCAAAAAGAAAGAAAAACAGAGAAATTACTAGCAAAATAAATCAAGAAAAATCTCCTAGAATTGAAAGACATAAATTTCTAGATTAAGAGGTATCCACCAAGTACTGAAGAGGAATCAAAATGGATCCACAGCAAAGCACATTATTGTGATAATCCAGAACACTAGGGTCAGAGAAAAGATTCTACAAACTTCAGAAAAGAAAAAAACAAAACACAGGTTTCATTTAAGAAGCCAGAAGATAATAAAGCAAAACCTCCAAATTTGTGAAGTAAAATGTTTTGAAACCTAAAATTTTATACTCAGCTAACTATCAATTAAATGAAAAGATAAAAATCAAGGCTTTTCCAGACCTGAAAGGAGAGAGGTAAAGAAATTTTCCAAGGTAATCGGTGAAGGCAGAATTCGGATGACAAATATGTCACAGGTCCAGTTTGGAGCAGATCAGAAGATCCTAAAGAGATTCCTTTGAAAAATGAAATTAAATACATTGAAAGAGTTGGCACTGATTTAATGGCAGGTATGTAGAAAACTAAGCAAATGAAATAAGAAGGCAATTGTTAACTTTAGGGAAAACAAAAAGATGTGACAAAAATAGAAAGTAATAATTGTATACTGTATGACTCAACATGCATTTCATAGTAAATTCTGAATGATGACTAACCAAATTACAATTTAATTATATTGAGAAAATGAAGACAATAAATTATGTGCTAGGGACATGTCAGTAAAAGAGAGCAAAATTCTTGTATTCCATGGGTGAAACAAAAAGTTTTGTGAAATCCAAGATATATGTTAGTTACAAATTTAGAAGTGAATGTCAAAAGAATCAGGTGGATGTTACAAGTAGCTGCTTCTGGAGAGTGGAACAAGAAACTACTAAGTTTTATAATCAGCCATGTAGAATTATTTCTAATGCATATATTTGTACTCTCTGCATATATAACTTTAACTAAAATAAAATAAAATCTAAATTAGAAAAAAAAAGGAAAAAGAAGGGTGAACATTGGCTTTGGAATCAAATGTGGGTTTGACTACCAAGTATGTTTGTCACTAATCTTGTGACCATGACCAGGCACTCTCCAGACTTTAATTTCCTCATCTGTAAAACAGGAATTAAAAGAGCCTAACACCTAGGGCTGTTAACAGATTAAATGAGTGGCAGAAACATATTAGTCACTTCGATAGTTCTCCATATCCCTTCACCGATTTGATCATATTCTTACCTTCAAAAAGTTTGCAATTTGAGAAAAGCAAGTATGTGTGTTAAGTACTTTGGAAATGAACCCATGCTTCTTGTTCTCATGTTTTATAGGAAAATTTACATATTTATGGTTCAATTTCTTGGTTACAAATATTGAGTATACAAACAGCATATCATAACTTCAATAACATTATCCATTTCCTGATAATATCTCAGCTCTGACTCTAGCCTTCCCCTCCCCTGACACTAGCACCAGCAGCCTGAAAGAAGCCTCAGTCCCCACACATATCCCCATACATATCCCTTTTAACAAAATGGAATTCAAGAGCCCCTTTTGGTCATAGATCATCAGGAATTATATGGAGGTAATGGGAAATTTTTAAAACCATTCATTTCTCACTAGAGGTGCCTTCTGATCTAATCAGAAGAATAGGAAGGAAATGTATAAAGAAGGGAAAGGCTTTAGAATAAATATGGACAGTTCTACAGAGAACTTTATGTTAAGATGGGAACAAATAATCAAGAAATTTTCAATTCCAAGCTACCAATAGAAAGTGATAAATTCACCATAGTGTAGTAACTTGCTATACAATTACTAGGTGCAGTAAATTGCTATACAATAACTTGCTATACAATTACTATGTAGTGTAGTAACTTGCTATACAATTACTAGGTCCAGACTCTGGGCAAATGCTTACTTCATCTGAACTTCCCCTTCACCACTCTCCTTAGATTGTCACCAACAATCTTCATTTGCCAAGTGTGATGCTCACTGCTGTATCCTAACTTTCTGAGACATTGCAGCAACAGTTTAAACAATGGATGACTCTCTCCTTCTTGGAACACTTTCCGTCCTGCCTTTATAACATATGTGCTCTTGATAACCATTCCTGACCATTCCCCTTCTATAACTAGTCACCCTAATCTCTCTCAGTTTAGACACTGAGTCTCCTCATTGTTTCTGTTGCCATTCTTGCCTGTCTCTAACTATTCTCCACTCCACAACTAGAGTTGATCATTAAAACATAAATCAGATCATCACCCCCCTCTGAAAATGCTTCAATCGTTTTCTACTGCAATTACATCAAATATTTAACTCCTTACACCATGGCCTACCTAGAGATACTGTATAATCTGACCCCCCCGCCACCATCGGCCTGTCCCCCACTGTGGTCACATGCTGGTATCAGGTCAGCTGTTTCATTCTAAGAGGCCTTCCCAACCACTTGCTTTAAAGAACCTCCACCTGATCACTCACTTTTACATCACCCTGCTTTATTTCCTTCATGACACACAAACTGAAATTCTTGTTTATCCATATATTTACTTGATAATTGCAATTCTTCCATACAATACAAGCTCTATGAGGATAGGGACCTGGTCTGTCCTGCTCAGTATCTGGCTCAAAGTAAAAACTAAATAAATATTATTTTAATTCATTAGTTGATAATTAATTAGAGGAAACAATAATAACCCAAGAGAGAAGGAATAAGATAAACAGAAACAAAATACTCTGGAAGAAATAGATAATACAGGCAACAGAGTAGACCTTCAAAAATTTCTAATCGGTATCTCAGAGAAAGGTAATAATTTGTACATTTTTTAAAAAAGAAGAAACACAAGATGCTCACCAAAGAAATCAGATAATAAAAAAATTTTTAAATTTTAAAATGTAATGGACAAAAGATTTAATAGAAGGGCTGGAAGAAGCATATCAGTCTCTCAGATTAAAATTTTGAAATGCAGAGATTTAGAAAAAAATATTCAAAAAATTAAGAGACTTAGGAGAGTTGATTTAGGAAGTCTAATATTCACCTAATAGATTTTAAGGATAAGATAATGAAAAACACTCAAGACAGAAAATTATTAAAATTTTTCCAGAGCAAAAGAAAGATGTCAGTCTCCAGATATCACCAAGTAATAAAAAGGATGAATTCACACACACGTGTGCGCACACACACACACACACACACACACACGCTCACATAACCCTAGAACCATCATTTTGAAATTTTAGACTGCCAAATATAAAGTTTCCAGAACGAAAGAATAAGTTGCCTACAAAGGAACCAGAATTATATTAGCATCGGATTTCTTATCAGCAACATTTAATGCCATAAGTCAATGGCGTATTGTTTTTAAGTTTTGAGAGAAATTTATTTTAAACATAAAATTTTATATCTTGTTGAGTTATCAATTACAAATTAGAATTAAATCTAGACATTAATGTATGTTTAAATACTCAGGTACTTGTCATATAGTGATTTTCTCTGAAAACATTACTCAAGTATATACCAGAGCAAAACAAGAACAAAGAATAAGAAAATGACAGACACAGTATGCAAGAAACAGTCATCTTAACCCAGGAGAGAATGAAAAGAAATCCCAAGATGTGCATCAGACCTAGAAAGCAATTAAGCCCAAATTAGAAACTAGAAAAATTCAGCAAGCTCAAAAAAAAAAAAATAAGGTGTATTTATAAAGAAAATGGATCCCCTGCAAATAATAGTACAATTATAAAGTTGGACAGTTTTATGCATCAATACATAAAATGATGGATGCATAAAGTAATAATAAAAGTAAGTAGTTACAATATACTGTCCCTCTTCCCTTCTCTTGATATCTCTCTTCTGTTTGTTTTTTTGACAGTTTACTTGTCTTTCAAGAACCTGGGTCAGTTAATTTAGGACCTCATTTTCTTTGCTAGTTTTATAATCACATCACTTGGTTTTCACTGAACATATATTTATATAGTCTTAATATTACAAACTCTGGATATTGGATTTCAGCTTTTAGAATCAACGTATAGGCAAAGTATAAAGGATATATGCAGTTAGAGAACAGATAATATGTTCTATATCTATAAACCAAGACATTGAAATGTAACAGTATGGATGGCAGGGGATAAGAGATAGATGGAGGTTGGAACAGTGAAAGGAAATGTAGAGAAACAAATTTTCTTATCTTACATAATGAGGATTCAAAGAAAACTCTAAAATTGATAGGTCAAGACATAAAATTTCAAAAATATTATTTAAAGTTATAGTGGTAACCAACCAAAAGAGGAACTAAAAATTAAATATGACTAGCAAAAGTAAAGAGTAAAGGAAAGAAAGATAAATTCATCATTGCTATGACAGGGAGACAATAGATACTGTCTTAAAACTTATAAATCAAGAAATGATGTAAATTTATATTATTTAGAATTGTAGCAGTAATTATCAGGAAGACTAAAAAGAGAAAATTTAAGAAGTTTTCTCTTAGGAAGAGAACAGGCTGAGATAGCCTGAGAAGAAGGAAAACTTTGACTTCACTTATAAAATTTTATTCATTTTCTCATATCATTTAAAATATTTCTTGTACCATTACCATGAGAAAGTATTATTTTTATAAATTAAAACATACGTGCAAAAATTAACATACTATTTAAAATTAAGGTTATAAATTTTTAAATATGAGTTAAATACCTTTTTGGCTGAATGATCTGTGAGATCTCTCCAGTCTAACATTTAATGAGTCGGTAACCTAAGCCTTCTCCAAGGCTCTGAAGGAAAAGCTAAAAATTTTACTTTAGAAACTGTCAACATCATCCATTCTGGAAGTGCTCTATCAGTGTCTCTGAACCAGACCTTTTAAGTAGAGGAAGTCTCTGAGAGCATTCTGTTCCCTTCATCTGATTTAAAATATCAGAGATAGAACATGCTTTGAAACATTTTGGAGGACAATGTTTTTCTTACTTTGACAGAAACTATCCTTTTTATAGGATTTATACACTACTTTTACATAAAGTATCCCATAAAGTTCACCAGATTGCAATGGCCCTTTGAGATGGGGAGAGTGCGTTATCACTGCTCCCATTTAACTGATGAGAAAACAGAGTCTCAGAGATGTACGTTACCAGCCCACGAGAGCTCAGCTAGTAAATGATAAAGAGCTCGAGCATGTCTCTGACCCTATGTACTGGTCTCTCCACTAAATTGGCTGCCTCTAGTATCTGTAAAAACTCAATGATCCAATCTCGTGCAAACTTTTTAGAAAGCAGAAAAGGTGGAACACTTCCCAGACTCATTCTATGAGCTATTGTAAGCTTGGTATAAAAACTCAAACAAGGACGGTATTTGAAAGAAAAAAATGAAGATCAATCTCATTCATCAACATGAGTGCAGAAACCTTGAACAAAATATTAGCAAACTAAATCCAGAATTTTAAAAACATGCAAAAAACATCATGTCCAAATTGGGTTGATTCTAGGAATGAAGGTTAGGTCAACATTAGAACACATAGTAATGTAATTTATGTTATTAGTAGAAGAAAAAATACATGTAATCTGAATTGATGTAGATAAACATTTGATAAAATTCAAGAGTATAAGACAAAAAGCAAAAAAGAATTATTTAGAAAGGGGAAGAAATGTCCTTAATATGATACAATGTATCTTCAAACTAACAAGAGCAAACCTTGTTCTCAACTGTGAAATATTAACACAAGCTCTTTGAAATCAGGAGTGATAAAAGGTTATATACTATTACACTTCTACTCAGCACTGTATTGGAATCCCTTCTGTTCTCTAAGACAAGAAACAAGGAAAGAAATAGAGATTTTTTTAAAAACCCACAACACCAAACGGTCACTATTTGCAGATATTATGTTCTCCATAGAAAACTTCTAATTATTTATAAATTATTAAAATTAATAAAAAATTAGTAAGTTTGCTAAGCATAAAATCAACATATGAGTCAACTACATTTCTAATTACTAGCAAAAATAAAATTAAAAAATGCAATTTTAAAAAATACCATTTACAAATGGCAGTATTTCATCTCTTCTTATGGCTGAGTAATACTCCATTGTGTATATGTACCACAGCTTCTTTAGCCAATCATCTATCGTAGGACACTTAGGTTGCTTTCATGTCCTAGCCACTGTAAATAATGCTGCTATAAACAACTGTGTGCAAATATCTTTTCGCAGGTGAGTTTTCAAGTCTTTGGGGTAAATACCCAGTAGAAGGATTGCTGGATCATATGGTAGATCAATTCTTAGGTTTTTGAGGAACCTTCATACTGTTTTCCATAAAGGCTGTACCAATTTGCAGTTGCAACAACATAGATGGACCTTGAAATAATCATGCTAAGTGAAATAAGCCAGACCGAAAAAGTTGAAAATCACATGATATCACTTATATGTGAGATATAAACCCAAAATCAAAAAATGAACAGGACAAACAAGCAGAGACTTGTGGACAAGAGACTAGTGGTTACCAGAAGGTAGGAGGGAGGGGGAAGGGGGAAAGTAGATGAGGTAAGGGGAATCAAATATGTGGTGACAGAAAGAAATCTAACTATGAGAGGTAAACACACAGTGTAAATATACATATGCCATAGTGTTAAAAGGTACAGCTGTAACATATTGAATTTTGTTAACTAATGTCATCATAAAAAATTAATAAATTTTTAAAAATAATAAAAAATTTTGAATTTAAATTTTTAAACAACACCATTTACAATAGCAACAACAAAATAAAGTAAAAGAAAAAAGTCTAACTAAAGATGTGCAAGACTTTTTGGAGAAAGTTATGAAACTTTAGTAAAAGATATTAAATAAGAGCTGTATAAACAGAATGATATAATTTTTCTATGGACATGAAGATTGATTATCTTAAAGATCTCATTTCTCTCCAAATCATTCCATAGATTCAATAAAAATCTCAACAAGATGTTTTGTGGAACTTTACAATCTAATTCTAAAAAATATTAAAGAGTCAAGGGCCAAGAATAGCTAATATAGGTGAGTGTGTTCATCCAGAATCAAGACATATTAAAAGCTTCAGTAATTAGGATTGTATGTTATTAACACAAGGATGAAAAACTCACCAATGGAACAAAGAGAGAACCCAGAAACTGATCCACACTTAAATCAAAACAGGATATACAATAAATCTGGCATTGTCAATCAGAGGTTATCCACATAGGAAAAAAATGAATATGGATTCCTGCCTCACACCATACATGAAAACCAATTCCAGGTAGATCAGGAACAAAACAGAAAAATACTTGAAAACTTTTTTAAAAAATACAAAAAATATATATATTCTAATGATAGGGATAGATTTTTAAACAAGCAAGAAAAGCCATAAAGAAAAAATAGTAAATTTGACTAATATTAATGACTTTGTTCAGTAAAATCATCACCTGAAAAGTGAAAAGGTATGTTTCAATCTGAGAAGATATATGCAAAATATAACCAACAATGACTCATTATGCAGAATACGTGGAGGATCCCAATGAATAAGAGAGAAAAAGAACAGGAAATACACAGAAGACATAAATAGGCATATCTGTGAAAAGGAAACATGAATGGCTGATATATAGAAATATATATATAAAGACACATTTAACCTCATTATTAATCATGGAATTGCAAATTAAAAGGACAATAAAATAGCTTCTCAATACAAAAACTCAACAAAACTTAGAATTGGCAAGAATGTAGAACCACACATATTCTCATACACTGCTGGCAGGAGTGCAGACTGCTCAACCACATTAGAAAGCAATTTGACATTACTGTGAACTGGTCTGCTTGACTTTTATTCCAACCTCCTTCTAGTGTGCCATCCTATATTTCAAAGGGCAGAAAATTAATATATTTCCAAAACATCCCTATAGTTAGAGTTCTGGATATGATTAAGTTTTGACTTGTCCAGTGTGCTCAATGAGACTTGAGCTGAGTTAAGTAGGGAGAAAGCAAAGGCTCAGGGCATTCACTTTGCTGGCAGGGATTATAATGGTGGCTTCCCAATTTTAAAAGGTGGTTTCAGAGCAGAGGCTGCTTGGTTCTGGAGCCAGCAAGTCCAACAGTGGCTTCCTGATTTAGCTGAAGTGGCTTCCTAATTGTACCTAATGCAATGTGGTTTTGGAGCCAGAACTATATTGGCAACTTTCCAGTTCAAAACACAGATTCCTGATGAAGAGAAAGTGGTAGCTTTCTTGGTGGCCCAGTTCTTTGGTGTGGCTTGGGAGTCATTCTTAGAAGCTCAGTCTAAAGTCTGTTCCTTCAACCCTTCCAATAATTCTGTATATGATTGATAATCTATAATAAATCTTTTTCTGTTTTAATGGACTAAAGTGTATTGTATTATTTGTAACTGTACATTGATTGCTATGCCTAGCAAAGTTGTACTTACATATCTCATACATTCTTGCAATTGCATTCCTAGATATACCCTAGAGAAACTCTTGGATATGTAGACTACAAATATGTACAAGGGTATTTATTGCAGCATTGTTTGTAATAACAAAAAACTTGAAACAACGCAATGTCTACCAAGAGTAGAAAGGACAACTAAGCTGTACTAAAGGCAAAAGAATACTATACAGATATGAAAATGAATGCCCTATAGCTTCACATACCAACAATGATAAATTGCAAAAATAGTGTGGTGATTGAAAATTATTCACAAAATAATATATACAGTATGATTTCATTTATAGAAATTTAAAACTAAGCAACATATTATTTGGAGATACATAGGTAAGTGATAAAATCATAAAGAAAATACAGGAAGTGGTCAACACAGAATTCAGGATAATCACTCACTCTGGTAGGAAAAGGTTGGATATTATCAGAAAGGAACACCCATGAGGTTTCAAACACCCAAAAGGCTTTCAAAAACACACTGGTAATACATTATTATAAGTTGGGAATTGTATGAAGTGCACAGTAACACCCATGAAATATTTATTCTTGCTGAACATGTTTCATTTAATCTAATCAAGCATTTAGTTCTTTATAATTCTAAGATACTGAGAATCCAGAGGAAGAGTAACAAGCTAAGCAATACCATGAGGAAACCATCAGAAAAATTCAGAATGCAGGGAACCCAGAAGTGGTCCAATGACTTCAATACATCAATATCCTTGGAAGATGGAAAGGGGAAGGGACAATTGTTCTTGAAAAAGAGGGATATTCTTAGTTGGATCCTGTTTTGAACAAACCAGATATATAAAACATTTGGGAGATAATTGAGGAAATTTAAATATAGACTAGGGAATTGTTAGTTTAGTTAGGTGTGATATTGGTATAACGGTTATGTAGAAGAATGTCATTTTTAGAGAAGCATGCTGAAGTATTTATAAGTGAAGTTTCTGGATTATGTAATGTAACTTTTAAATAGAAAAATACTACACATATGTGCATATATATAATTACATACAAACAAATGTGATATAATATTTTAAATTGGTAAATGTGGGCATAGATTTCATGTGTTCATTGTACTCTTATTTCTATTTTTCTGTATTATTTGAATTTTTTGTAATAGAAAACAAAATAAAAATAAAAGCTAAGAATGCAAAAAAATAATTAAAGTGCTAAATAATTTAATCAACAATTTTTTAATTCAAATATTTGACACACATATACACAATATTTTCTTTGTGAAAATAGAATTTTTCTTATAAAGAGGATTCAACTATAAATATATGTACTAACTAAAAAAGAAAAAAAAATACCAAGTTATCAATAGATGTTAGAAAATGACTTCGTCTCCCAAACAGACCTATTTTCACACTCCCATCACAGAACTTCCTCACTCTGAATCCACTGTTTTAAGCTGTTTTCAGTCTTTCAGGACAGACAACCAGATTCTGAGCTTCCTGGAGACCCTCTTTCTCTTGCCAGAGATGGCACTTTGAAGATAGCTGTTCAAAAGTTCGGTAGAAAATTCCTAATGAAAATTTAGTGTTCTGAACCTCAATTACACATTAGGGTTTTAAATGTTGAAAAAATATCTACTCTTTAAGGTAACATTTTCCCCAAAAAAAGCGGAGTTAAATTTTACTTTTAAAGGACCTCAACTCTCAGAATTATGATGCCATAATAATCAGTGTTTCTGGGTTTAATCGATTTTTCTTTAATTGGGTTCCTTCAAAAATATTTTCTTTATAAAACAAGAGTATGAATGTGGTCAGGAGGCTTTTAGAATGAAATGATCTCTAAGGAGTCCCTGGAGGAGAGGTCAACATTTCCCTCCTGACTCAGGTCTCAGGCTCATGACAACAAATCTCTACCACTCCCAGCATACATACCCCTACAAAAATTTAAGGAAATTCTCAATTCCAAAGTCACTGGTCTCTTCTGACCCCTTATCCTCCTCAGTAACCATAGTTAATAATGTTAGCCCTGTTGACCACCCACTTTTATTTCTCAAAGCACTTCCATCCCTAGACAACGAGACTGCTCTTGAGCCTCTTCTGCTACCTTCTGGCTACATCTGCCATCTCTTTTACTGACTCTGCTCTCTTCCTCTAGAGACTAAATGTAGGCATTTCACAAAGACTCACTCTTCTCTCATTCTTAAAAAGCTCATCTCCTTTCACAGCTTCAACTATCTTCTGTTCACATACATGACTCTCAAACTTTTATCAGTCTAGCCCTAACTTCATATTTGAGTTTCGGACCCAAATGTCCAACCACCTGCTAGAAAACTTCACTCATTGACCCACATTCATCTGCTCAAAATTGAAAGCAAAAAGATCCCCCAGAAAACCTACTTTTTCTTTTGCACTTTCAACTCTTCCATTGCCTCATGAGAAGAAAATACTGGAAATTATAATATCCACATAGAGCACTATTACATTATTATCACTGAATATCACTTTCCTTTCAGCTTCCCTGGAGCTAAATTAATATCCCCACCCTCCTGTAACAGTATCTTAGTGCTAATTTTCCTTGTTCTGAACTCAGGGGGCTATTTTAAACACACAAGTTCCAGAGCCCCATGTCCAGGTTCTAATACCACTGCTCTGAACATAACATTTTCTAGATCAAATCAGACACAGAGAGACATTGGTCAGCCCTGAAAAACTGCTTTTACCAGGCTGTGTTTTGTTGTGATCCCCTTAGTTTCTCAAAGGATGCTGTAAGAACCAGTACCATTAAAATTGCTGTTGCACTTACCACAGAGGTATGGTAAGGATGTTTACATTACATCACAGAGGGGGCCTTTTATGAGGCAGAGTCCCTGCCTGCTGAGGAAACAACCAGAGGAGAGGCAGACCAGAGGCCCCCTGGAGGGAAGCAAGGTAGAGTTTAGTGACTCACTTGTTCCTTGAGGAAAACACCTATTTCTACCTAAGAGCATTCCTGGAAGGTGATGGATTTCAAACAACATTCTGAAGAGGCTCATTTCAGGGGGCAGAGCAGGTAAGGATGCAAAGGAGGCAATGGGAGGGGAGAGGAAATCAATCCCCATCCCTGCCTCGACCAAAAGCTCCTCTCATATATTTTACCTATGGAGCTGCTATGTTTTTAAACTAAATATTCTGTTTGAACTAAGTATTCTGTATCTTTAAGAGAGTTTTAAAAATACTATTATAGCAAAGCAAAGAGTGCCAAAGTTGATTGGAGACAAACTTCAGGCCTTGAATTTGAAACAAAGGCATTCAGATTTTTACTTCAGGCCAGTGGGGAATCATTGCAAGACTTAATAGAAGGAAGAGAACACTGAAAACAATGTTTGAGAGAGATCAACTTGGTTACAGTGTTCAAGATGGAGACCATAGTTGGAAGATAAAAGTTAGGCAGTAACTGCCAAGTAGTTTACATAATAGGGAACTGAATTGGAATAAAAAGAAAGAAAGTATATAAGACACATTTCAAAAGAAGAAAATTCTGAACTTTGTGATTAATTAGATTTGAGGACAGAAGTAAGACAGAAGTCCAAAATATGTCCCTATTTTAGATCAAGTGACTGGAAAATAATTGTGTAATTAACAGATATAGGCCATGTTCAAGCTCATTTGGGCTGCTACAACAGAATCCCATGGACTGGGTGGCTTTAAAAAAAAACAAACATTTGTTTTCACTGTTCTGGAGAATGGGAAAGCCAAAATCAAGATACCAGCAGATTTGGTGTCAGGTGTGGGCTTACTTCCTGGTTCACAGACAATTGTCTTCTCATGTGTGAGCACAAGGTGAAGAGGGTGAGAGCTCTTTAATGCAGGCACTAATCCCATTCATGAGGTCTCCAATCTTATGACCTAATCCCCTCCCAAAGCCCCACCTCCTAATACCATCATCTTGGACATTAGGTTTCAACATGTGAATTTGGGAGGGAACACATACATTTAATCTATAGCAAGCCAGAGAGATATGTAGAGAAAAGATGAGGCATTGCATTTTAGGCCTAGGGAGTCAAATTAGCAACAGGACACAGTGGTCACCACCTATAGGAAATCAACCTTAATAACTTCTACTGATTAACATAATCACTTCTATTCATCACCAAGGACTATCAAACCTACTTCTTAAAATTTTGGTTTATTTCTATCTCTAGTTCATCACATAGACCAAGCTTCCATCATCTCTCACCTGAACTATACTCCCAAAAGTATTCTGGCATTTCTCTAATTTTGTCTTTACACAGCAGCCACATGATCTTTACAAAATGAAAATCTAATTTATTTTACACTCCTGCCTTAAAAAGTTTTCAGTGCTATCCTTTTTGATCTCAAGATAAAGACAAAGTTATGCTATGTACCTTAGTCCATTCCTTACCTATCTCTCCAACCTCATCTTAAACATTGCCAGTTAGGTTTTAAATTGTTCCATGATCTTCCCTTTGTTCAAATGGCCGAATACTCTCCACCCAACTTGCTATCTCCAGCCTCTAACTTGTCACTCCCTTCCCTTAGTTAACTCCCACTCTTCCTTCAAATCTGACATTGATAATCTTTTAGGGACCCTCTCTGACCCCTTGCCTAGTTTAACTTCCCCTATCATGGCTCTCATGGAACCATGTACTTAACGTCAAAAAAAAAAAAACAGGAACATGTGGGTATATGGAAAACAAAACAAGATATGAAAGCCTCCTGCTTATCTGCCAAGTATGAATATTTTGTTCCTTCTTTCAAGATCCGACAACAGTTATCCTCTTAGGCTGTTAGCACAAGTCCTCTGAGGTGGCACATATTTGTCCCAAGAAGTCAACTATCCAGGAAAAATGAATAAGAACTCTCTGCAGCTCCTTCTGGTAGCCATTTTCACAGCTACTCAGTCATGCTAAATCAATGAGTTCATGGTTTCCTGTTTATTCTTACTCTACCTGGCAGTTCCTAGCATTATAAAAAAAAAAATCAGAATCTGAGTTGAAAGATTTGTATTAAGATCTAGATTGGGAAGTGGTTGTGGATCCCATGCTAAAAGATCCAAAAGGAAAGATGAAAGCCAGTGAACTTTCTCACCATCCATCACTCCAGTTAAACCCCTGTAGCTGAGAGCTCTGTACCTCAGCTCTGTCAACTGGAAACCTCTAACATTTCCTGAATTGCCACTGCCAGCACCAGCCCTGAGTCAGCCAGAAGACAAGGAAATAAGAGTCCAAGTGTTGTTCCTTAAGAGAAAAGTCAGAGAAATACGGACACATTTACCTTTGTTTAAGATACAGGGTCTCATTCAAAGTAAGCCTGAATCATTGTTTGCTTGTTGATGAATAAACAAACATTAACTAAAATGATTTTCCTTATTCTCCCAGGCTTCCAGGCTCTGTGACTGCCACCTCAAACTAACTTCCCTAATGTATAGCTTTAATCATTCCATTCCCTGTCATAGCCCTCACTGCCTACACCAATGATGCAATACTTTCACTTACATCAGAATCACCTAGGGTACTTTTTAACATGTAGACATAATGGGCCCACTCTTGAAGATTCTGATGAGTAAAATGAAAAGTGAAATAATACCACTTATTTTTGTATTATGTGTCAAGCATTTTATGTACAATACTTTATTTTTTATCCTTTCCACATTCCCTAGGGGGTATAGTACTATCACCATTGAAGACAAGGAAATGAGTCCCTTAGGCTCAAGTAATTTGTTCACAATCATATAGTTAGCAAATAATGAAACTGTAATTCAATGCCAAGCCTGCTGAATTTTTATTACATCATATAACTTCTGGCCATACAAATCCCTTACTTAGGGATTAAAAAATATAACTTCTAAAATGGCTGTATTATTTGCAAATAATAACTTAATTAAAAAGTAAACTTTATCTTCACAACTTTTATTATTTTGTGTTTTTTTATATTAGTCATCATAATAAGAGTGAAGTAATATTTCATTTTGGCAGCTCATTTGGTTTTAACTTTCGTTTTCTTGTTTATTAGTATATTTAAAGTTATAAGTTTGCCTTAAAGTACTGCTCTAACTATATTACACAAATTCTATCATGTAGTGTTTTACTTAGTTCTAAATATTTATATTTTTAACTGTTATTTAATAATGTTATCTAGTTTCCAAATATGTGGAGTTTTATTTTAGCTATCTTTTAAAAAACATTAATTTTATTATTACTCTGTAATTGGAGGACATTGAATGGGATTGATTCTTTGGAATTTACTGAAGCTTCCTTTATGGCCTAATAATCAGTCTATTGTTGTAAATGCTCTATGTATGTTCAAAAAAAATGTCTTTTTGTTTGTTTTAGATCTACATGTATTCTTTAAATTGTATTTTCAGCTCACTTATAGCCATGCTATTTTTATTTATATTTGATCTACAGTTCTTAGAGATGCATGTTAAAACACTTCCAACTGCAATTGCTGATTCATGTATTTTTTTCCTATTTATTTATTGGATATAGTTCAATATTGTATCACCAGGTACATGTATATAAATAATGTTATATAATGTTTATAAAGATGATATCAATTTTCTATTGTTCTTTAAACATTTTAAAGCTATACATATATATATGTATATGTGCATATCAGCTTTCTGCATGTATATTATTTCATAGCTTTAAAATGTTTTATACATATATATATATATTTAAAGAAATATTTATAAGGTGAACATTCATAGAACCACTATAAAGGTCAAGAAATAAAACACTGCCAACAATTAAAAAACAAAAGATAACATTAAAAAAACTAATTCTGACTTCAATTCACCTTTCTAGCTTTTCTCAACAGTAATCTACCTTCTCCACCAGGCCTCCCATATACCACATGCTTTTTAAGGATCAGGCTGCTCATTGCCATGGGTTAACTGTGCCATTCATTATACCCAGCCATCTCCACACTTCTTATTTCACTGTAATTCCCACTGGAGGGCTCCTTCCCCCATCCTCACCTGCTGAAAACCTACTGAGGCTTCAAATTGCCACAAAATGGCACTTCTGTGGAGCTTTCCTTCATTCCATTTGTTAGAGGGAATCTCTGCTGCTCTCCTCTCTGTATCTCTACAATATAATAAAAAAAAAGTACCCTCCAGGCAGTTTCCATATGCTCTTTATATTATAGTTATTTTCTTTGTCATCTGCTAGATACAGGCTTCTTGAAGGCAGGACCAGGGTCTTTCCATCTAAATTTCCCATAAGTTCTGATTCAGCATGAGGCATGTGGTAAGTGCTCAACAAATATTTTTGCGTCCTTTACTCTAAAATGTCCTCAGCCAAAGACTCTAGATAACTTACATAAAAAAAAATAATAATCAGAACAAGATGAATAAAAGAATTACTGAATAAAGAAAGAAATCATATGGAGCCCCATCTAGATAATACATTCAGCTACTTCTTCCAACAGGCATCTTTGCTCCATTTCAAAGGGTCCCCTTCCTGATCTCTCTCTCTCTCTCTCTCTCTCTCTCTCTCTCT